>ML837253.1:7174-19880 GCA_009831015.1 Picea engelmannii | reverse complement strand
CCAACCCTCCTTCTATACCCTGAGAAAACTTCTTGTTATTACATGGGCAAGGTTTCTTCCTCAGAGTTACATTAGAACTGTCACTAGAAATGGGGCGAGTATGGAAGTTATTTGAGATAGGAAGGGGGGGAGAAGAAAACACATCATTAAGGGATACTATTTTTTTAGGTGGTAAAATGACATCATCGAAGGAGATAGTATTATCTCTTAGTATCCCATGATCCACAGTAATATCGGTAGAGAATGGTGTATTATTAACTTTAACCATCACACCAACATCAGAGAACTTCCCACCCAGAGGATCTAAAATGGAAGGGGGAGTGTCAATAGAAGGATCGGTGCAGGTTCCACCTAGGGGAGGATACTCTAACTGAAGTTTATTGATGGCTATTGTCTCGGCATGGAGAGAGCCACCCAAAACCTATAACGCCAACCCAGAGGACCCTACTCTATTTTCGAATTTCTTTACTAGAAGTTCCTAAAAATAACCAAAAATATCCAGAACCCAACTTTCATTTCCTCTTAGATAGTTAATCTCATCCATAGAGATCTTATTCAAAAAGGAACCGAAGAAAATCTACATCTTACCAAAAAAATATTCCTTATCAAAATGATTTTTCTCAAGGTGTTCTCAGAGGGAAATTGAAGCTCCACACTGCATGTCCAGGGATCAAGTTGTTGTGTCCGGGCTTTGAATTTTGAAAGAGAAATTTTATTTTAAATGTTTGTTCTGCCAACAGTGCTGAAAATGAAACGAATCCCTCTAGTAATCCAAAACTAGACGAAAGGTGGAACCGCCTATAGATATTTCTATTTCATCAGACAGTCCCAGGTCTAGTTCAACCTCACCTAAGACCCAATATAATCTCTTTTTGTTCTAGTGGAGCCCCTGGTCATCAAAATAAATAAACTATCCCACCAATTTTGCAACAACTTGAAAGATTTTCGAAGACCAAAACTTTATGGGGAAATCAAGGAGCAACATCTAAATATATCTCTTAGTGAAATATTTGAAGAAGAGGTTGAATCCTAGAGTCCAATGCTTAATCATAAGTATTCCTCTCCCAATGATCCAAGGAGAATCTAATATTTTTAATAAATCACCCTCATCCAGAAAGTGAAATACAATCCATTGATTGGAAAGGAGACTAAACTCAGAGTATTAGCCCACTAAGGGCTTGCAATATTTATGGATTCAGTCAACCAAATGTGCCTTACACATATTGGCGTGGTAAAACTTACCTACCAAGGCCTTTCTAGCTAATTTGTATACCATGTCCATAGCCACATCACTACCAATAATATAGTTAGGTTTAGACTCCCACACCCGCTAGCATTTACTTTTCCGATGACTATGAGCTAAACCCCCGATGGATCTATTCAAACATGCACCTCTACCGCCATCGGGAGGAGAGAAGAGGTTGTAAATTCCCCCTTCCATGGAACTAAAGGCGTCAGGGCACTTTTTCCCATGGGATCATGTGATCTTCATGTGGTCCTCCCAGGATTTTTTGCCACCTCTACTAGCTAGTGAGACCCTATTGTAATATGGATAGGATGGATGGAGGAAATAAGGAAATGGATCTGACTCCTGAGACAATTTTCATAGAAAATTGTACATAATACAATAGGTGTCATCAGGGCAGAATATGCCTTCCTTGGTACACATCTCATCCTCCTCATCCCACTCCAAGTCCACTAAAACTACCATATCTTAGAAAGTGTGGAAAATTTACCACCTAGGATCTGTATCCTACCTCGGTTATGAGCTGAAGTGTCCACATCTGCAACATAGCAAATGACCTAACCTGCATATAATTGTTATATGTTTTTTCCTGTATTAAGGGTTTCTTAATTTTTTGTTTTTCAAAACATATTTTTATCTTATATTCATTAAAATAATTTTAATATTATGGGGTGGGGTTTGGTTCTACAAATGAAGAGTGGAGTTTTTTTTTTCTCTTGGCTCCTTGTGGAAATCAAAATTAGATACACATTCCATTGAATTTCGTTTATAGGGTTTTGAGTGCTTCTATAGTGTTGAATGATTTAAGTCTCCGCATCATGTGTTTGGTATAATACCATACCTAGTTAATTAAATATTCAATATAGTTTGATTATTAATTTTAAATGGATTAGACTATATAGCTACCAAAGCCTCATTTGAGACATTCTAAGCCCTTGAAAATCCCCTATGTTATGTATAAAACCCCTCATTAATCCCTAGATATTGAATTATTACATTTCTAGTGTTGTATTTGTATGTAAGATAGAACTCTTCATTGCACCTTTCATTATAATTGCACCCTTTGTCTCGTATATATATACCAAGGAGACCAAGTTTTTGTATTATCATATATCATATTGTAAATTCAATATATTGTAAAAGTAGTGACTTTTAACCATTGAATTTATATCATTCTCAAGGAGTTTGTTCATAACATTTGATATCAAAGCATTGATCTAAGTGTTTTTCTTCTCCAAGCAAGTCATCTTATCATTTTCTCTATAACATTTTTTTTGGGGCCGATTCAGAAAAAAACAAATTTGAGGTTTCTTAGAAGACATAGCAAGGTACTTGTGGTAAAAATTTAAGGTTCTGAATTGCTATACATATAGAGATATAGCATATGGAAGATAGGTTTTTCGACTCATCCTGAATTCATTTTTAAACGAGTCATGTTTGGATTTTAGCTATAACATTTTTTTATGAGAGATTTCATATAATGAAATATTTTAATGACTAACAATACATATCCTAGTACAGGTGGTACAAATTTTATATTATGTTTCACTATAATTTAGGATATATACTCCATGTAAGACAAGGCTTGTGACTAATACTGAAAGCAACTTTAAAAGAATCATCTTAGCATTTTCGGTGTAACTTTTTTCTATGAATATTTTGACTCTAACATTTTCAGAAACATCCTACAAAGATATAGTGAGTTACATGTGAAAACAATTTCATATTTTGAGTCATTATAATTTTTTATATATATCCCGTGGAAGTTAGGGTTGTTTACTAATCGTGAAATTAGTCTTAAAGAAGAAATTTTGGTATTTTTTCTATAACTTTTTATCAACAAAGGTTTGGATTGTGAAATTTTAATGAGTTTAGTAATTCATATAAGATTAAGAGAGACCAAAATTTCATACTTATAAGGGTTCAAATTTCATATATATATCAAGAAAAAGGTCAACCATCTAGTCATACTCTGAATTAAGGGTTTGAAAGGTACACAACTTACAATTGGAATACCTTTTATTGGAAGATAAATTTTTGGTGATTTAAAATTTGTGGTAAAGAGGAAGAATATAAACATTATTATTGTTTCACATGGACAACGGTTATACATGAAATATTACTCTTACTCCTAATAAAAACCCAAACATGACTTTCGAAGAAAATGAAGACTTTGAAAACAATATAACCCGATTAAGGAACTAAGTCGATGAATGGGTGTGAGTATGTTGAAATTAGTGGATTTATCATGTTCTCCAGAATCCTTAGAAAGGTAAATGGAAAATAAGATGGATGAAAATCAAGAGCACATATAAAGAAGATGCAAAAGAGGATAGAAGAAAATTGGGACCACATGGAAAAGAACATGCTAGAATTGAAAAATTCCATGATCTTACATGCTCTAGATGAAATACATGCTAAAGGAGATATCAAAATGCAAGGAAATCATTAAAATGTATAGGAAGTAAATATTGAGTCCTATAATCATGGTTATTTATTACTTCAAGATCCACATCTTTGATATTTCAATGTGACTCCAAGGAAATATTTCATTCCAAAAATCGATATGAGGAAGTTTGATGGTGAAGATCCTATAACATTGATATTCCAAATGGAGAAATACTTTCATATACACCAATTTCCAAGCTTACAAAAGGTATCTATTGCATCCTTGTATTTAGAAAATGATCAATTTGTTTGGTATCAATGGATTTGTAAATGTAAAAATATTTTTATTATCTATTGGTCCATTTTTATGGATTAATTGATTTCACATTATGCATATATTAAGAGAAACACATTCTTTAGGAAATTGATAAATGTTAAAAAAAAAATTCCTAGTTATAGAACACATCGACCAATTCCAAAAGATCAGTCTCACGGTAAAGAACATTCCTGAGGATAATTTGTTAGAGATTGTTATGGGAACTCTAAAGGAGAACATTCAACATGAGGTGCATCTCTTTGAACATAATCCATAGAGAATGCTTTGAATATGGCAAGGAAAGTGGAAAAACAATATGGATACTAGAAACATGTCTTCTAACAAATGTAGCCAGAACCATATTCCCTCTCCTAATCTTAGTCAACTAACAAGGTTGACACCTCAGAAAATGGACGAAATAAGAGAAAGGGGACTATGTTTGAGGTTGAATTTTCTATATGAGATGATATTTCATATGGATATATTATTGCAATGATGAGTGTTCCAAATATATAGAACATATGGTGACTATCTATGAAAGGATGCATCCCTTGGATAATAAATAACTACACATTAATTATATATATATATATATATATATATATATATATATATATATATATATTCTGAGAGAGAGAGAGAGAGAGAGAGAGAGAAGAATGTATTCTCGATGTTGTTCAAACATCAACACTCCCTCTCAATGAGGGAGACATTCTTCATCATGCCAAATATTATCTATGAAGCATACAAACTTCACTATAGACTCATCGGATATCCACAGTACAACATGAATTCAGAACCAATGCATCCAAGGCCTGTGGTTAGCTCTCAAATAGCTTCACCATGTCACCATGACATCCACTACCTCGCAATGCATTTGTACCTCATCATGTGCATCCATGTGAATTTACATCCATTGCATCCAAGTCATGCGGGTAACTCTCAAATAGATACAACATGTCCCCAGGACATCCACTACCCTAGAACGCATCTATACCTCATCAAATGCACCCCTGTGACTTCACAACCAATGCATCCAAGGCCTGTAGGTATCTATAAAATAGCTACAAAACGTCCCCAGGTAATCCAGATTTATGAGTGGAAAAAAATAAATAACAGATTGAATACAATAACACAAAGATATAGAGAAAAAAAATTGATACACAGTGAACAATAACTTCTATTGAATAAATAAAATAGGTTGAAACTGTAAAAGTACAGAACTGAAAACAACTTGCTAGAATGGTTGTAGCTATCTCTAAGAAGAGATGTGGCTGCTACACACATTCGTCTGAGAAAAATGATTACAATGAGGATCTAGAGGCTTTTATAACATTTCTCATGAATGCCAAAACCCTAGATATCTAAAAACCTAGCCCTAGGAGATGTAACACCAAAATTTATGTGGGCCTCGATGGGTAAGTTGGTACCTCAATTTCCTAGGGTCGTAAATTTTTCATATGATGTTTGTTTTAGGCATGTGATATCCCATTGGAAAGGTACTCTCAATAAATACACATTATGTTGTCAAACTCTAACTCCATCTATAGTTTGAATATGACAAGCCAAAAAAACACTGTTTAGGAACCCAAAACAACCCTGGAAGTAATCAAAGATGTACTAACATGAAAACTTTCAAAATAGGTCAGTTGGTTTAGGTGGAAAGCCACCAATCACCATGTGGAAGATGTGTAAGTATTGAGACAGCCTCGAAAGTGTAGAACCCATAATTACAAAGAATTACAAAAGAACATGTTGAAGTACAAATTGTCAAGAGGAGCTAGCTGAAATAGGTGGGTGGCCATCAATATCCACCTAAATCAGTCCTACCCCCTTCATAATAAATGGTATACATTGTGTTGAGTGACCCCATCAAGTGAGGAAATTTCTCCTGAATTTAGATCTGGGTGAGCTAGTCATCTTGGTGCAGGAGCTGCCCTGCCTTGATAACCCAATAAAGATGGATCTTTTGCTGGTGATTTACCTTGACCTGTGTGTCCACTATATGATCAATGTATTCCTATTCCATGTAATGAGGGTTGAGATATATTAGTTTCAACTATTATGTGATCTCTGAGGTGTCTAATAATTCTGGAAAATATGGTCGGAGGAGATCCACATTGAACACTAGTTGAAAGCTAAGGAAGGGGGGAGTGTTGAGCTCAAAATCATTGTTACCTACAACCTTCGTGATAGTGTAAGGCCCATATCCAAGTGGAAAAAGATTCTAATGGGGACCTGTAAGGCGTTCTTTCTGCAAATGTAACTAGAGCTTATCTCCCACTTGCAACTTGTGCAGTACCCAATGTTGATCATGCTACTACTTGTACTTAGCATTGGATTTCTGCAAAATATCATGGACCTGTTGACAAAGGTGTTGAATCCACTTAATGAATCTAGTGGATTTTTCAGACTTAGTTTGAACATGAGAAGAATTTGTATGTGTTATTGCAAGAGGTAGTGCAACATAAATGGAACCCAAGGGTTGGAATCCTATCCCTACCTGAAAAGGGATATGGTCAGTGGAGCTATGGAGAGCCATGTTGTACATGTGTTTAACATAGGGAAGACTCTCATACCACGTGTACAGATTCTTAGAGTTATACATGTGCAAGATGTGTAGAATCATTTGAGTTATGACCTATGTTTGGCAATTGGCTTGAGGGTGGAAGGAAGTTGATTTAGTGAGCTTGTTGTCCAAAAGTGACCAGAGACTCAACCAAAATGTGATGAGGAACATGTTGTCTCGATCGGAGATGATGGTATGTGGTATCCCAAAATGTAACCACACTTGTTTGAAGAAGATCTTGGCAGTATTTGTTGCTATGATGTTGTTCTTGTAGGATGTGATAATTACCATCTCCAAAAATCGATCAAGCACCACAAATACTCAATCATTGCTTTTCTTGTTGGATGAAAGGTGAGACATGTAATCCATCTTGATGGATTCCTAATATAAAGTCCCCAGCCACCGAACCTTGGTCGCGTAACACTACCAAAACAAAATTAACTTCACCTTTACTTCTCTGATACCCTTTCTCCTTACATTCTCAGCCTTAAACAACAGGCCAGGCCATGCCACCGAGTAATCTTTGTGGAAATAATCACATATAAAAATTAACTCGAAGATAGAGATAACATTAGGTATTCACACTTATAGAAATATATATCTATCTAATGCAATTAAATAGACGCCAATACTATACTAATACAAATTTTCATGCAGAAGCAACATTTAAACCATAAATGAAACATATATATATATATATATATATATATATAGACATTACTCATTAAATATAATGAAAATAAAAATACACAACATACAGTGAACACAAAATTCATACTTATATTTTAATATATGACCACTAATTGCATGTATACCTTCCATGAACCTCCCAACATTATACCACATTGTTCATCACTCTCAACAGTGGGTCACCCCTGAGTTGGGACTAAACTCCACCCAGCAAGGGAATTCTAGGCTTGGCAAGGACAACAAGGAAGTTGCACAGAACAACATGAAGGATCTTTTATCCCAAGAGCCACTTATGACAACAACCTAGAGACCCTCATTCCCCACATGCCTTCTCCACCCCAGGAGGTTACACCTTCACTAATACAATTCCATCTGATAATACACCTCCCTTACCTTGGGCTTCAACAATAGGCTGGACCAGAAGTCTCAAAGTATTGTAGCTGCTAGGAGACTTCCTTCCAGGAGAACTCACTTCCTAGAAAACTCTCTCACCTGGGAGAGCTTCTCACGGGCTTGCCAACCTGCTTCTTCAATACAAATCCTAAGAAACAAGCAACAACATTCAACTACACATGTGTGACATCAGCAATAGAAAATTGGTATGGACACGGAAAATGGAAACAACCAAATGCTAAGACAAAACACGGTTCAGGCAAGTAAAATTGCATCAGGATTCTCAGGAGACACACAGGATAACTCAAGTATGATTAAAGGATTCAAAATGGTGTACTATATACAAAGGAAATGACGATGGAGAACTGATTCAATGCATGAATCCTTGGTCAATCAGGAAGGGGACAAAATTCCAGAGAAACGTAAGGGTCGTGAGGAAAACTCCAAAACTAGTCTAGATCTCAGGATGGGAAGAAACGTTAGAGTGTAAAAATTGAACCCCCAATCAGATGACTTTCTCAGCTATAAACTACATGCACCCAAGTTGAAACATTTCTTCGTGAATCCGCATGAGTTCCACTTAACACTCGTTCCCCTTTTTCCTAGGAACTTAGGTCAACACGATTTATGTCAACTATAGCCTTTTGGAAATTATAATAAAATATTATTCCCTTAGAGGTAAGCCCTTCTAGCTTATCCCCTAGGCCTAAACACTTTTCCCCCTTCCCTTACCCTACCTAGTGGATCTTAGTCCCCGATAACTCTTATTCGTGGTTGATTTACATGCAATAGTGTAATTTTATTAATGATGCGAGTACTTACATATACAAAATAAGGCTAATTGGACTTAGCATCTGGCTCACCAACCTAATAAACACACAAGTCTCTCATCTTATAACCACTCGGTTGACTAGCCTATAAACATAATTACAATTCAGCAGGGGCTCGACCTTTGGGTGTTACAATCCCCTCCCCTTATTTTTGCATTGTCCTCAGTGCAATTTATTTACACAACAACAACAAGATTTTCAAAATCTTAAAAAATATGTGGGTACTCTGCCTACATAGCATCTTCATGCTCCCATGTTGCGTCCTCAGGACCATACCAGGTCCACTGGACTTTTACAGACCCTATGGCTTGATTGCAGAGTTGTTTTCTTTTCTGGTCAAGTATATGCACCAGATGCACTTGCAAGATGCCTTCTTGCTCCACATGAATCACATTCCAATCAATAACATGATTAACATTAGGTATATATTTCTTAAGCAATGAAACATGAAACACATTATGTACAGTCATGGATGCAGGAAATGAAAGCATATATGCAACTAGTCCAATCCTTTCTAGGATTTCAAATGGCCCACAATATTTGGCTACCAAATTGGAACAATTTCTCATCTTCAGGGAACTTCTGTTGGCTTTAAATTTCAAGAAAACATGATCGCCCACTTTAAAATCCCTTTGCGTTTTGTTCTTATCTGCATAAATTTTCTACTTGTCTTGGGAAACCTTCAAATTTTGCTTAATCTTCATCATTTTCTCTTCCATTTCCTTGAGAAACTCTGTCCCAACCACTGCCATATCAGCTAGTTTATCCCAGCTTACTAGGTTGTTTCACTTTCTTCCATAAAGTGCTTCAAACAGGCTCATCTTTAGTGATGCTTGGTACCCATTGTTGTAGGAATATTCTACCAAGTGTATGTAGTCTTCGGGCCTCCAACTTTGGAAGTTTTCAAAGAATATCACAACAAATATCTCAGAGTTTCGTATTGACGAACTCTCGAAGTACTTCAGGACTTCGGAGGATTTCACATCCGCGTACCCCCAACACCCCAAACCATTAATATTTGAACACTTCCATGTCCCCTTTGGTGACATTATTGTGTCATGTCACTTTGGCATTATGAAACTTCGGAAGGTTCTTCCTTTTGTTCCTTATGAACCATTCTTCCTGAGTGTCAAGTCTTTGGACTTCACAACCGGCACCATGCGTTCACTGGGACCCATGGTTTCCATACTTGAACTAAGATACTGAATAGTCACATCACTTAACACCTTCAAAATTGTGGGGGAATGCATCTGCAGTTTGGAGTAACCCACCTTTCATCCTGCAATTCTTCTGATGCTAACATGCAACCCCCTAGTAAAACCATGGTTTGGATTGCGGGAACGCCTTGGGAAATTAACTCCCATGCAATTTGGTTCCCTGCAATGCCTCCTTCCTATTGATCTTGATGTATCGTGATCAACGCCAGTGTGGGCCCACTGACCTTTCCCCTCTCTATTATGAATGGCTATGTCTTTTGACGTTATGTATCTATTGACGCTGATATGGAATAAGCTACATTCTATGTCTCTATGACCCTTTTTGCATCTGGTGGATTGTATCTGATTAAATTAGAACTGTAACATTTTCCATTTTTGTTTGTTGTGGGGAATATACGTGAAGGAAATCTATAATTGCATTTCTATAAGTAAATATAGACAGGAGGAGATTAATGACAATGAGGCATATCCTCTCTGTAGATACATCCCCAGGAAACCAAACTCAGATCCCTCAGAACATCTTTTATAATGACCAATCTCTGATGGAATGATATTCTTAATCATGTATTTACATAGATGCACAGATCCAGTACTGTTGACGTTTACTGCATTGATTAAAAGAGGCTCTAAGTGAATATTTTAAGAATTTACCTTATACAGAAAATTTAATCATTTGTACCCTTCTCTGTGTGGGAGATTCCTAAGACCTTAGGCTTCCAGAATTCTATGAGGAAAACTCAGTCCAACTTTCTTTCACCTTTCATAGGTTTGTGTATATTGATGTATGATTTATGAACTTGCAAATTTCTAAATCATGAAACCCCGAAGCTTTCCCTTTTCACATTTCAGAAGTTGGTTACGTAAGAGGGTTGGGCATTTGAGTTCACAAAGTTCCGAACCCCGAAACTCTGAAATGCGGGACCCACCTTCTCCTTTTCGCATATTTTCGGAAGTTTTTTTATGCTGGATGTTGGTGTTTGAAACCTTGAAGTTTTCACCTTTCGGAATTTGGGAGTTGTAGTGTGTTGTTGTTTGGTAGTTGCAAATCCGAAACCCTGAATCCCGAAATCCTAAAGTGCTTCCCTACATCCTTTCACCTTTTGGAAATTTGGGAGTTGTTGTGTATGGTTGTTTGGGGGTGACAAACCCCAAAACCCCGAATCCTAAGATCTCGAAGTGTTGGTCCCACATCCATTCACTTTTCAGAATTCGGGAGTTCTAGTGTGTTGTTGTTTGATAGTTGCAAACCCCAAAACCCCGAACCCTGAAATCCCAAAGTATTAGTTCCACGTTCTTTTCTTTTCACAATTTCGGTAATTATGGTATGTTGGATGTTTGGCTACAGAAACCATGAAACCATGAACCCCAAAATCCTGAAATGTGGGTCTCACCTTTTCCTTTCTTGCATTTCAAAAATTTGTGTATGTGAAGGTTTGTACACCAGAAATCGCGAAGTTTCGAATCCCGAAATTTCGAAGTGCGGGACCCACCTTCCCTTTTTTCGGATTTCGAAGGTTTGTATATGTGGTTGTTTGGGCACTTGCACTCGCGAAATCCTGAAATATGATTTCCCAAAGTACTAATCACCTTTCTCTTTTTCGAAGTTGTAGTGTGTTTATGTTTTGACTTTTGTATTCACAAAAACCCAAACCCCGAAACCCTGAAGTACTTGGAATCTTGTCACAATTTCGAGAAATGTTGTGTGTTGATGTCTAGCTCTTGTACTCGCGAAGCCCCGAATCCCAAAACGCCAAAATGATGGCCCACAGTCGTTCTATATTTCAAATTTCAGCAAACCATAGGGTCCTTTATTTTGTTCGGCACTTGTGATCACCAAAACCCTATTGACCTCTGTTCTTCACAAAGCTGTAGAAACTTAGAAGAAACTTATTGTTATGGGAGAAACCCTGTTAATTTAATGAATGGACTGGTAAAAGAACGTTGGGGATTCTTCATCCCCAATAGAGGTACAAAAGTAACAGACCGCTTTACAAGTCAATGGTATTGCGAATAGAGGGGAATTTTTCTATGTAGGGTTTTGGTCATAAAAACCCCAAAGTTGTTTGTATTGTTAAAACTGTGGTAGTGTTATAGGTACTAGCAGAAAAGAGGGTAATTATAAATTTCACGATCTTAATTAAACATTTAAGTGGTGAGTAAATACTCATTTGATCATCATTTAGAAAACTTAAGTTGAATGTTAAGGACAGACGATGTCAGTAAGGACTGTAAACAAACCGTTACACTCAAGTATTCTAACAGAAAGGTTACTTGCTTGAGATCTTGAAACTTTTCAAGGATAAATGTACAAAAAAAAAGATTTTTTTTTTTTTTATGGTTTGAGGTACATTACATATGGTATCAGAGCAAAACTTACAACATTGGGCCTGAACAGGGCCAAATTAATTGCTTAGTATATATTTTGATTTATGAAAAACTAATAAATCTTGTGGATTACAAACATAAAGCTTTTCTGTTTTGTGTTGAATAATGGTAGCCCAAGAAGGTGCAGAATTTAGGGTGGAAGAGAATCCGCAACAAAGACCTCCTGGAGATCCAAGATAGAACAGTGATGGAATCTTACCCACGGAGGTGCTGGAAACAATGAGAAATCTTATTGTTGAACTACAAGTTTTCAAGGCCGACAATGAAAAATTGAAGAAGGCACATCAAGAACAAAAAGAGATAAATGAAGTCTTGCTACGTAGTATACTAACCAAGAAAAGTCCAAAAGATGATAACCAGGAGGAAGAGGTCAGCAAAAGGGCCTCCAAGAATTCTTGTGCGAAAACATAAAAAGGAGACAATTCGTCTGAAGGGACACCTTTTGTTGAAGACAAAACCATACCAGACAGAAAAAGAAAACAAATAGACCACCTTGAAGGAGAATTTAAAAAGATTAAACCAGCTACTTTTGATGGAGAACCTAGGATAGGAGAAGAAGTTGAGGCATGGTTGTTGGACATCAAAAAATACTTCCAAATCTACAACTATTCCAACAACATGAAGGTCGGAATGGCCATCTACAATCTGAAGAGGAAGGCCAATATTTGGTGG
>ML837252.1:71432-82665 GCA_009831015.1 Picea engelmannii | reverse complement strand
ATCTACAATTGAACCAAATTGTTTTGAAGAAGCCAACAAGGATGAATTTTGGAATAAGGCCATGGATGAAGAATTGGATCAAATAGAGAAAAATGACACTTGGGAATTGGTTCTAAGACCAAAGAATAAGAATGTGATCGGCAAAAAATGGATTTTTAGGAATAAACTGAATGAAAATGGACAGGTTACAAGGAACAAAGCTAGATTGATATGTAAAGGATATGCACAGATTGAAGGAATTGACTTTGAGGAGACATTTGCCCCAGTTGCCAGAATGGAAGAAATCTGTTTTCTTTTATCTTATGCATGCTCCAAAAATGTTAAAGTATATCAAATGGATGTAAAATCATCTTTTCTGAATGGGAATCTTGAAGAAGAATTCTACATTGAACAACCAAAAGGATTTCAGTTGTCAGAGAACACAGACTATGTGTGTAAATTAAAGAAGGCCTTGTATGGTCTAAAACAGGCTCCTAGAGCATGGTACTCTAGACTGGATAAGTATTTGCAGCAGGCAGGGTTCAGAAAAAGAAGTGAAGACAACAACCTCTACATCAAGGTAAGTCAAGGTAATATTTTATTAATTGAAGTTTATGTTGATGATATTATTTTTGGTAGTGATGATGACGGTTAAGACAGAATTTTGCAAAAGACATGCATAATGAATTTGAAATGTCATTACTTGGAGAACTATCCTTCTTTCTGGGACTTCAGATATGTCAAAGCAACCAAGGAATTTTTATTTCTCAAACCAAGTATATCAAAGAAATGCTAAAGAGGTTCAAAATGGAAGATTGCAAACCAGTTATCACTCCCATGCAAACCAGTTGTAAGTTGACCAAAGATGATGATTCGAAGTCAACAGATCAGAGACAATATAGGTCAATGATTGACAACCTACTATATGTGACAACATCTAGACCAGATGTAATGCAAGCAGTTGGACAGGTGGCATGATTTCAAGCAGCACCAAAGGAATCACATGTATTAGCAGTAAAGAGGATCTTCAAATATCTCAAAGGAACATAAGAGTTTGGATTATGGTATCCAAAAGGAAAAGATCTATCACTTATTTCCTACACAGATGGAGATTGGGCAGATTGTATTGATGACCAACGAAGCACCAGTGGACCAACGTTCTACTTAGGTGAGTGTTTGGTATCATGGCTAAGCAAGAAACAATCATCAATATCTCTATCTATAGCCGAGACAGAGTATATTGTAGCAGCAACATGTTGTACATAGGTTTTTTGGATGAAACAAACTTTGACAGATATACAGGTTGAGTATGATGAACCCATTCCAATATATTGTGATAATAAAAGTGCCATCAGTGTCTCAAAAAACCCAATGATGCACTCCAAGATGAAGCACATTCCAATCAAGTATCACTTTCTACGGGAACGGGTTGTAGAAAAGAACATCAGAGTTGAGTATGTGGGCACAAAAGAACAAGTGGCAGACATCTTTACAAAACTGCTTCCACGGGAAGGCTTTGAATATCTTCGCCAAAGACTTGGAGTTATTTCTACTCCAAAATGAATTCTTTTTGAATTCTATATTTCTTAGATGTACACGAGGAAGCACCATAAGAGGACAGTTCAATCAAGGGGAGCAACCCCGAATGGAAAGATACCTTTTCCATTGATGACAAAGGGGAGAGATTTATCAGATGTAGAGGACAGAGGCATGGTTCTAGGGGGAGAAGATTTATCAAATGCAGAGGATAGAGGCATGGTTCCATGGGGAGCATGAGTGATATGATTTCATTATTGCATCATAGTGTTTCCATCAATGCCAAAGTGGGAGATTGTTGATTAAGGTTGGTTGTCATTGATTTCAACCCTTGAAGAAAGCCATGTAGCACAAAGGTTTGGGTAATGGACCAAATATTGTTTGATGTAAATATGACTCATTATTATTTTTTCATGGTTAATAAGAAGTAAATATGGATGAACTCCAAAGTGGTCCCCTTATGGTGAAATCCCTCACGTAAGACGCTTTGTGGAGTAAAAGAACCCATGCTTAATTGTAGAATAATGAGATGAATGATAGTGAATTTATCAAGGAAACTATCCTATATAGATAGTGCTTGTAATTCTATTTTCGGTGGTATGTGGAACGTAACATAACTCCTCACAGTTAGAGAGTTATGGCCATGAGAAGTTGGAGACCCCAGGTTTGGGTAATCGACCCAAGTTTGTTTGATGGGTAATGATATGAGTTATGATATATTTTAAGATAATACTATTATATATGGATAGTATATATCATTCTATTTCTAGTGGTATGTGGAATGTCACATAACTCCTCACAGTTTGAGAGTTATGGCCTTACGAAGTTGGAGTACCCTCATATGTCATCTAGAAGCCCCAAAAGGTCAAAGTAGTCAAAGTGGTTTAAGAGATTTTTAAAGGATAAATAATAAAGTGAAGTGGTGAGTGTATTATAAATCAAATTTAATACAAAATAAATTATTTCAATAGTAATTTTAATGGAGAAATTAGAAGTGGGTTAACCCTAAAATAAGGAAAGCCAGGCAAGTGACCTAGAAGATGTTTTTAAGGAAGCTACTTGGAGAGTATAAATAAGAGGCAAGGCTCTCTTATTTAACACACACTTGAGAATATTGAATATATATAGGTGTTTGAGGTAACCAAGGATATCTAAACCGAAATTCTGAGTGAAGGTGAAGAAAAGAAGACCGAAATGCAAGGAAGGATAAATTCTTTTGATGGTGCTTTCTAAGGTATGTTATTTACATGTCATCTCACCATTTTCGCTATAATTTTTTTTCTATAATGATTCAGACCCTAAAATTTCTATGCCATTGATAAAACATATCCAAGTATCTGTGGTAAAAAATTCATCTTGTGTTTCTTTTTATTTTGGGAGTTACACTCCATGGAAAATAGGGTTTGTGGCTAGTCTTGAAACTAGTCAAAAAAACATTTTTTGGGTAAAAACGTCGTAACTTCTTCATACCAGATTCAAATTCAGTGAGACAAAATGTGTTGGTTAGGGTACATTCTGTAGTATTATATGTAATAGTTTCATATTAATTCATAAAATATTCCATGTGGGACACGTTCTACAAGGTCGATCTCTAGAATAAGTCAGAATTCAGCAAGGTATGTCATTTTTTCTATAACTCCCTTTTTGAGAGGTTCCAAGTAGTGACACTTGGCTAAATTGCATAAAACACACTGAAGAAAATTGTGTATCAGTTTCAGATCTTTATACATTACAGGTACAAAGTTATGATTACTTCAAGTTAGGGTTGTTGACTAATCCAAAACTAGGCATGTGAGACTAAAGAAAAGTTTGATGAAAATGCTAGTCTCTTGTTGTTAAAGTTAAGGAATGTTTGCAGGAATGTGATCATATACACCAGGTCTATTACATAGCTACAAATCATATTTGGATGATTAAATTGATGAGGGTTTTTAGTTGAGTTACATGTTGAGTACATGGTTGAGACAAGTAGTTGATGAATTGGCACATACATGAGGTGTATAGTTGATGATGTTGGTTGATGAGTAGTTGACACATGATTGGTACATACTTGGTACATGGTTGGATGCACTTGTTTATGTTACATGTTGATTACAGGTTGTTTGGTACAGGTTGGTTCATGGTTGATGCACTTATTTATGGTACAGGTTTATTACAAGTTGATGTATAGGTTGATGCATGGTTGATGCATGGTTCAGATTTATTGGTACATATTTACAATGGTATATCTCATAGTGATAGTGTGATAGTGGTTCCATCATTCTACTTCTACTTCAAGGTGGCAGGATGAGGCAAGGACAAGTGGTTGTAGCCACCTTCCGGTTGTAGCCAGAGAACATAGGGGGTTGTAGCCTCCTTCCGGTTGTAGCCAGAGAATTGGGGAGTTGGAGCTTCCCTCAGGTTGTAGCCTAGGAAACTAGGGGGTTGGATCCTCCTTCCAGTTGCAGTTGAAAAACAAAGGAGGTTGGTGCTTCCAATGAATGTAATTCTTCAAGACATATAAGAAAAAGCATTGGTTTTCTCCCAATTTGGGTTTCCACGTAAAACACTAGTGTATTGTGTATGTATGTGATTGTTTATTTCTTACTGCTCATTATTGGATAATAATTCTACATTGATATAAAAATTGAAGAAAAATTATTATTATTACGTTATTACTGATTCATCCCCCCTCTCAGTAATCCAACAAATCATACATGTCTAAACAATGTAAAATCTTATCTAAAATCTTAAAAGATTTCAAAGAGAAAAATTGTGTTGTTGGTAACTAATTTTTGTGTTCAGAGTTAGATAATACTCTGAAAACAAATACAGTTGTGTATGCAGAAAGTTCACAAATCTCCATATTAAGTCATTCTTCCAATAAAATGTTTATCTCATTGTGGATAAAGTCTCATATTCTTCAAGTGAAATTCTCATGCCAGGTGATCTTATTTATTCAGCAGTAAAATACTTATATCCTCAACAGTAAAATATTTTTCTCCTCTTCTGCAATGGAATATATATTCTCATATAATCAAATGCCTTCAAATTCCCTTTCAAATTAAAGGACTCATAAATCTCCATATTAAGCCATTCTTCCAAAAAATTACTTATATCTATGAAAGTTCACAAATATCCATTTTAAAAACCATTCTTATAGAAAATAATTATCTCCTCTTTCTGTGGTGGAATAAATGTTCTCATATAATCTTTCATGTTACGTGAATAATACACAAATCTGCACATATATTAATTCATTCTTCAAAAACCATTAAAATCTTTCATCTTTGGGACCTATTCATATTACATATAATCAAATGCTATTTGAAATATGCCTTTGTCATAATCTAACTATAAGTGAAATCATGCACGTACATATCTTATTTAGTTAATAGTTTGACAATACCATGGCAAGAAGGAATTCACTTCGTTGTATGCAGAAAGCACAAATGTCCATACTACACCATTCTTGGACAAGAATGCAAGGAATGCAATCGAAGAAAATTTAGAAACTTCCCCTTTTCTGATGTGGGGTAGAGTGTGTTCTCAAATAATCAAATGTTCAAGTTCAAAATTAAGTCTTCATCATGATCTAAACATAAATAATCTTTAATGTACCATTTAAGACAACGATAATATTATATAGGGGTTCTATATATTTCAAAATAATTCATCAAAGTGTTGAAAAGTTATATAGACACTAGTTTAGTAACCCTATGAATAGAAAAGACTAAACTAAAAATTTGACAAAACAAAAATTTGAAAAAAAGTAAAAATTATAAGCCTATTCAACAAAAATAAGCTTGAACACTTTTATATAAAATACCAACATAAAAGTAAATTAAAAATCACTAATTTGCAATGAATATACATTTATGAATCATCATGAATAGACGCATCATTCCTAGGTATGGATGCTTCCTCCTCAATCTCAATCTCCCGCACTCTCTTCTCCACATTTTGTTCAAGAACACTCTTAGGTACTCTCTTCTCCACATTTCCATATACACATTTCAAATTTGAAAATTTGAAAATTAAATTTAAATGATTTTAACACATTAAATTGTAGTTTTAAATTTTGAAACATGTAATGCCTATGATGTGCCAACCTATAATTCAATTAATTAAATATTGTTTAAGGCATTCTTCTTTAATATATAACTAAATTTGTTTTCAACATGCAATGATATCTATGAACTCTCACCCTCTTCAAACTCTCCCAATGAGAATCGGGACAAGCTTGCCCAAGTAGTAGGAGATGGAATAGGAATCTATGAACAACACAACTAAGAACTAGATCTAGGATTCAATATGTTCACATTTATACAAAATCATTAATGAAATGTTGTTGATCTTATTCAAAAGATTGGATATTGGACAACTAAATTTCTCATATGTGGATATTAGAAAACACAAACATGATTCAACCCATCCAAATTTAAACTTTTGGAATCAAGTCCCCTATTTACTAGGGATTCATTTAATATATCTCCAAACTGCAATTAATGACAATAACAACTCAATTATTTTTATAGATACACTCATATATATTTAGATCTAGAACTAGAAGTAAACTATCCTCAAAAATTTACTAACTAGAACACATATTAATCCGATGTTTGGTTCATCACTCTAAATGACCTCCTTCCAACCATTACGGAAAAAATTTGCATACTCCTTAAGATCCTCTACTGAAATGTTATCTAACTCCTCATCAGTTTTATAAATAAAAATGGTCCTAAAATTTCCTTCCTCTCGCTGACGGTTCAAACCAACATCAACACCATAAAAAATCGATTCTAAATTTTCCCCGATTGCATTCCTAGCCTCTTTTCCAACCTATGAAAAATATCGCAACTCTGAATGTGAGGCAAATGCCCCTGTTGGAAGAGATACTAAAGGTCATGGAGGCCTCAGCAATGTTTCATTTCGATATGCCCCATTTCGATCATATGTCCTTCCTTTACCAGCCCCATAATAATCGAACGGTGGGCTAGTATAATCATGGTGCATGTCCATGAAAAACTCTGCATAAAAGTGTCTAGCAAAATAATGTGGAACCTCATCATTCCATGGAAATTTTCCATATGCTACCAAAAATATGTTATACAGATGTCATGTTATGTTGGGGTGCTTAAAATATTGCACCTTCAACATCTTTTTCTTTGGCCCATATTTTAAATTGAACATAGAAATTGTGTTTTATTTTGAAATTTTGTTTTTTACTACGTTCCATTTATCAGGGCCCATCACCTCAGACTTTCATCTTCTCATCAAATCGATAAAACTGTTGGTGGTTGGCCCCATATTTTGATATGCATCCATAAAGGTTTGCAATGAATTCAAAACAATCTCCAAGCTTTGTTTACTCTCCCGAGGGAGATCCAATCTCCTCAAATCATTTTCAGCCTACTTTTAACACTTGAGCATTGCTCAAGGGTCATTGCTTCAATAATCCCTTCCTAGGGAAGCTCATCACCAACATCTAAAGGATAGGTGGACGTAGGCCTGTAGTGTTTTGTTTCTTGATAATGTCACCTCCTAAACCCACCTTCACCCTCTCCACCAACATTAGAATCTTCATGACACCCACTCTCTCTTTCATTGTCTTCTCTCGCATTAAACGCATTGTCTACACACACATTTGAAAGTAATTATAACATTTAACTTGACATAATTTAACATAAAAAAATTTAAAAAAACATATATATATATATATATATATATATATATACACACACACACAAAATACAAAATCAACGAAAATTACCAAAAATATTTTCTTGTCCTCATGTATTCCCTACATTACCAAAATATTTATTCCCTATATATATATATATATATATATATATATATATACACACAAAATACAAAATCAAAGAAAATTACCAAAAATATTTTCTTCTCCTGATGTATTCCCTACATTCTCAGGTGTAGGAGTATCAATGTGCAACCTATCTAAGAAGGTTTCATCCATAGCACTTGTTTGAGCACATTCTCTATATGATCTATTCACAAAATTGTTTGATAATCTCCTCCTCTGACTAGATTTTTGTTGGTCACTCAGAGCCTAGTTGAAGACGGGGTTCCTCTTCTTCCTTCTTGGGATAGCCTAGAGCATTTGCAAGGAATTTTTGGAGACTCATGTCTCGACATATAGTCTCAATATATATCCTTTGAAAATTCATGAATATGAAATTTCATAAGTTATAAAAACATTAAATGAAAATACTAAATTTATAACACAAGCATTTATGACAACTTCAAAGCATCGCAGACATATATTGAAAAAAATAAAACAACTATATTTTTTACAATCATTGACAAAAACAATCATGGACAAAGAATTTACTTAAAACTAAAACAAGAAATGATGCAGGAGCATCGTAAGTAGCCATCAAAGCAAGCGCAAAGGCAAAGACAACTGCAAATGCACCAACGCACATTTTGAAAGCATTTTGAATTTGAATGAAGAAGCATTAATGTAATAGCTAGGAGAGCATATCTACATTTATGTTTTGGATATTGTAAACAGATCTTGAGTGTTTCTCTCATATGTCATATGTGGAGACATTTATTTGTAATGAATTTAAAGTAGGTAGCTTTTACTTTTGATTAGATATATTAGAGTTGTAGGAGGGAAAACTCGCAAAAGACACCCTCGCTTGTATCATTGTATTATGAATAATTTTTGTAAGTTGTTGAGTTGTAGAAGAGAAGAGCATAAAAGAACAGAGATGGTAGGATTGTATGAGACAGATAGTTGTTTTTATTGAACCATGTACAGGAACACTGAGTTAATATAAGAAAGATTTGACTCAAGTTCATGGTGTTGTTAGGCTTGTTGTTTACATCTGTTGAATGGTATGTTTACAATTGTTTTGTTTCTCTCTTATGAATGTGTTTCAATGATATGTGTATGCTTGTGATTTCATGTTGAATGTATGAAGTCTGAGAGAAGGGAAGAATGATTTCAATTGTTTCTCTAACTGAGAATTCCTACAAAGAGTGCAATGAATGTCCACAAGGTGTGCGTTGACGATGTTCTGAGTTTTATCTCAGAAAGTTCAGGAGGGATATTGTTGTACTCATATTAGCATAAGTGCAAGGTTAGCCCAGAGCCATGCAAGGTGTGTGCAGGCTGGTTAAGGCATTGAATTTTATCCATCAAGGAGGACGATTGAAGGACTATTGTTGCAAGAAGTGCACAGAGTTGAAGGGCCAAATAACTAGAGGTTATTTGAAAATGTCGCAAGGAGTGTATGCAAGAATTCTTTTGAATATCTTTGAGTCACAAGTGAAAGATTAGAAGGGATAGAACCTTTGAAGTGTTCAAAGGGAGATGAAGGTTGAGGTCACCCATAAGAAGGAAAGTTCAGAAGGGTTGACTTTGAAGTGTTTGGTGAAGGAGTGTTGAAAACGGAAAGGACAGTGGAAACGCTTCCAGGAGAAGTGCCAATCTACCATGGGCCATTGGATCTAGTTAACCAACAAGGAAGATAAGGCCGAGAGTTATTCGGCACTGACAATATCAGGAGGAATAGTGGCTATTGGATTCAGATCAATGAGGATTGTTGATCTCACGCATGAATTTGACTGTTTCGGAATTCAGGAAGTGGAGGAGGCTGTGACTCAGAGTCGAGAGTCTTGAACTCCCAATTCGCAAAGTCATGATAAAATCAGGACCATATGATCACGGAAGGTGTAAAGCTGTTGATTTTTGGCAAAGAGTTATCGGGGTTTCTACCATCAGCGGAGGGAGCCATTGCATTTGGTTTCACCGGTAAGTGAAATCTTGAGGTGCCGAAACATTTGGGCCCCAGTTCTTAGTTGGAGGTCACATCAAGGAAAATTCAAGGGAGGAGTCAGAGACCCGTTAGCCCTTTCATGTTTTGGGGATTGATGAGACAGGAGGACTCACATATGGGATTACAAAGTTGTGAACCCCAAACTACCCTTTCAAGTAAATGTTGTGGTCTTATCAGTGATCATGAGGTGAGAGTTGGCGCTTAGTGCTTGTGTGCACAAGCGAACTCATAAGGACCTATGGATACACACTAGTGTGTGGGAGATTTCCTGTGGGGAAATCAAAGAGTCAATCTGACTTGCGGGGAAGAATAAGAATGATCCTAATACTGGGAGGTCATGCAGAACCTACTGAGGTAGGGGGTCTGCGTCAGGTGGTATCAGAGCTTACAATTTTATTTTTGTTTCCTGTGTGGAACAAATTGAAATAATTGCACCAAGAAGGAGGGGGAGACAAATGTTCGATCCAGCTATGGAAAGGGAAATGTGAGAACTCCGTGCTCAATTAGATGTTATGGAGATAGCACAAAAATGGACAATTGATGTTGGAAATGTCAGTGAAGCCGAAATAAAAAATGAGGCTAGAACTGAAGAAGAAGTCACAGTCGAGGACGCTGCAGAAGAACGTTTATTCAGGGTTGTTGCAAGAATTGGATCCAGAGAAAAGATCAACATTCTGATGTATGAAGGCAACTTAGACGTTGAAGAGATGCTAGATTGGTTTAGAGATATGGACAAATACTTCGACTATGAGGATGCCGAAGAAGATAAGAAAGTCAAACATGTCGCCACTAGACTTAAAGGGCATGCAACATTATGGTGGGATGAACTGCAGGCTGACAGGTGTTACAAAGGCAAGCAAAGAATCAAAAGCTAGGATAGGATGGTTGCAAAAATGAAAGAAAAGTTTATACCCAGAGAATACCAGATCAATCTGTTTGAAAGAATGAAAAACTTGAGACAGAAGATGATGACAGTGAAGGAGTACACTGAAGAGTTCTACAGGATAAACATTAGATCAGTTCATCGAGAAAGTGATGATGAGAAGGTCGCCAGATACATGAATGGTCTGAGATATGACATTCAATATGAGATGAACATGATGACAATCAGGAATGTCGAAGATGCTTATCAAATGGCCTTGAAAGTTCAAGATAAATTGGCCCAAAAGCAAGGTGAAAGAGGTCGAGGTCGAAGTCAGAGCAGAGGCAAAGCAATTTCCTAGGACAAAACTCAGAAGCCGAAGGAAGAAGAAAATAAACCTCATACTGTTAAGAACCAAATATCAATATAGCATAGAAAAACCTCAGAATAAGTACTAAATGCCTTGAAAAGAGATAAATTCATATAATAAGCCTCTTCTAGGGGGAAACCTCCTTATGCCCACATAAATGTACAATTACAAGATGATTCAAAATGAAAATGTTTCCTTGGTATATATAGGAGACTAGGAGGTATAATTACAACTAATGGCCTAAAGCCGACATAAATAAAATAACATTACTAATATAATATGCCCCAATTAAGGGGTAATGAGCCATTATTTAGGGCTTAACATGCCCCTCCCCTTGAGACAAGTGTTTTCCGCAACGCTTGAGTAACTCTGGATGCTTCTGTATAAAAGAATCATCTTCCCAAGTGGAATATTCAGCCGGTAGTTTCCTCCATTTAATGAGATACTCTGAAATGGATCTATTCCTCAGCTGGAGAATTATTGTGTCAATGATGGCTTCAAACTCCAATATGATTTTTCCTTCCTTGCCAAGTTATGGAAATATATTTTGAAATAGGATCTTGTCACCTATAACCTTCTTTAAGCATGAAACATGGAAAACTGGGTGTACTCGTGAAGATGCAGGCAACTCTAATTTGTATGCCATAGTACCAATATTTTGCAACACCTTATAAGGGCCATAGTAATTTGGTGATA
>ML837252.1:51968-69353 GCA_009831015.1 Picea engelmannii | reverse complement strand
ATTTGTAAGGCCAAAAGGCATGACCAAAAATTCATAATGGCCTTCATGAGTTCGGAATGTTGTTTTTGGGATATCTTCTTCCTTCATTCTAATCTGATGATACCCTGAACGAAGTTCCAGCTTTGTGAAATAGATTGCTCCATGTAGTTCATCTAACAATTCATCAATGATGGGAATGAGAAACTTATCTTTAATAGTGATATTGTTGAGCTCTTTATAATCTGGACACATACACCATGAGCCATCTTTCTTGAATACCATTACCACTGGTGTAGAGTAAGAACTTTGGCTAGGTCTAATAATGCCAGCCTCTAACATTTCTTCAACCATGCGCTCAATTTCACTCTTTTGGGCATAAGGGTATCTGTATGGCCTGATGTTAGGAGGAACACTCCGAGGAATTAGGTGAATATCATGATCATGATTTCAAGTGGGTGGAAGAACTTTGGGAATATCTTCAAATACTTTGGAATGCTTATCAATGATCCATTGGAGATCTAGAGGAATAGATGGCTTAGATGTTTTAACATCTAATGAGCATAGTTGTGCAATAACACCTTGATGCCCCTTTTTCAATAATTTTTCCATGCCATTAGAGATTATCACCTTACCAAGTTTCCCTATGATACCTCTTAACTCAATTTCTTTTCCTTCCAATGAAAATTTCATGAAAAGTTATCGAAAATTAAAAGTCATTGTTCCTAATGATTGTAACCATTGGATTCCTAGTACAACATCAGCACCACCCATGGGTATAGAAATCATTGGAATATTCATTACATATTCCCCCTTAGTAAGATTGATCTTATTGCATTTTCCTGAGCAATTGATAGTTCCTCCATCTGCAATCATTACTTGAAACTCTGGTGCTAGATATAGAAAGCAATTGAGATCTTTGGCTAATTTATAGTGAATGGAATTATGAGTATGCCAGAATCAATTAGGACTATTAAATTTTTATTTTTGATATATCCTTTGATCTTGAGGGTTTGAGGAGTGCTAATTCCAGCCAATGCATTACACGATATCATGGGAGTCAACTCTTCAGATGAAATTGATTCTACATTTTCATCTTGAGATGGTTATTGTTCATGTTGTTGTTCTTCTTCCTCTTCACAATCTATGTAGAATAATTTATTCTCACCACACTTATGTCCCTTACTGTACTTGTTGTCACAATTAAAGAATAAACCCTTTTCTTTTCTTTCCTTCAATTGTTGAGGTGTCAACCTTGTAGGTTGAGGTGTTTTAGAAGAAGGAACATTATTCTCTTTATAGATGTTAGGATTGGTCCTTCTATTAGCCATAGCCATATTTTTACTTTCAACATTTCTTGCCACCCTAAATGCATTCTCCAATGATTTGGGTTCCCAAAGGAGAACCTCATGTTGAATGTTATCTCTTAAAGTTCCTATGAATACATCAATCAAGTGCTCATATGGAATACATGTTACCTTTATATTCAATCTTTAGAAGTTCTCAATGTGCTCTGTAACTAAACCCTTTTGCTTGATATTTATCAATTGGATAAAGAAGGTATTGCTCTTTGTATCCTCATAGTGTGCTATCATTTCATTCGTGAAAATTGTCCAAGTGACGAGTGATTTGGGAGAACAAAACCATCCATACCATACAAATTGATTGGGTTCTAAATATAAAGAAGCAATTCCTACCTTTTGTGTATGTGGCACATTATGTAGATCAAAGAATTGCTCCATTTGAAGTATCCATGTGATAGGGTCCTTGCCATCAAACTTCCTCATATCGATATTAGGAACGTGGTTGGTCTTCAACCCAAAGTTAGAGTTTCTCCATTCTTGATTCACCTTCCTTATGTACTCATCATGAATTTCATGGGATACATTTTCAGTTTTAGGTGTCCTCTCTATTACGAAATTGTTCAATCCTTCCATGAAACCATCCATCTTTGCCTCCAACTTAGCTTCCATCTCTTGTAGTTCATCTTTTGTTACTATATTATTTTGTAAATCATTTATTTCCCTACACATTTCTTCACCTTCATCAAAAGTCCAAGTAGGATTGTCTATTCGGTGTAGAATTTCCCTTTTTGGGAGGCATGTTGGCCAAGTATCACTTTTGAACCTTGATTTGAGGTGCTTCTACTAGACAATGTTTATTCTACTATATGTCCAAATTTTTGGCCCTTCTAGGTATGAAACTTTATTTTTTGTAGTTCTCTGATATTTCTTCTCTGTAATGCTAGAGGTCTGATCAAAATTGGATGTGCCAAGTGGAATTTATGGTAGCTTCCCCACAACTTGCTTATTTTTGGCCTTTTCCGAAGATATCACTTGTATAGTGTGCCCTGCACAAAATAATTGATATAAAATTATGAAACTCGTACCAAAAATACTACAGACTGTCCACTATCCAATGAAACTAGTCTCACTCAATTTGGATACTCTAGGATGAAGTTATGATTGTTTTACCTGGAACACCTTCTTGAGACTAGTCAATAGGACTAGTCAGATACCCTATCTTCCACAGGGTGTATATACAAATTTAGGATGACCCAGAAGCTTAAATGTTTACCGAAGATAACTTACTAATTTATGTGAATAGCCTCCGATGTTTAGGGTCTGAAACATTACAGAAAACATTTTATAGCAAAAATTTCACAATGACTCAGTTCAGGAAGATTCCATAACCCTATATTGCACAGGCTATATCTCTGAAAGTATAAGGACTTAGGAGCTGAAATTTTAACCCAACGTACCTTGATCTGTATACTAAATTTCCTCCAATTTGTTCCTTCTGAAACATTGTAAAAAAAAAGTTATAGCAAAAATTCCAATGTGTCTCAGATGTAGCAGCGAAACCCCAAGACCTTGAGATCTGATACCGTATGTTAAGAACCAAATATCAATATAGCATAGAAAAACCTAAGAATAAGTACTCAACGCCTTGAAAAAGAGATAAATTCAGATAATAATCCTCTTTGAGGGGGAACCTCCTTATGCCCACATAAATGTACAATTAAAAGATGATTCAAAATGAAAATGTCTCCTTGGTATATATAGGAGACTAGGAAGTATAATTAAAACTAATGGCCTAAAGCTGACATAAATAAAATAACATTACTAATATAATATGCCCCAATTAAGGGGTAATGAGCCACTATTTAGGGCTTAACACATACTCACCCTAAAAGAGGAGGAAGTTCATAGGGGAGACAGTATGCCAACAAAAACACTTTTCTTCGATCCAGAGGAAGAGGAAGAGGCAGAGGAGGTGAGAAAAAATGTTTTGTCTGTGGAAAGATTGGACATAAATATTTCGAATGTCCCGATAGGAAAAGGGATGGAGGCAAAGCTCACATTTCAGAAGCGTAGAATCGAAATGTTGAGGCAAAAGATGTAGAAGGCGAAAGATCCTTAATGATGTGGAAAATTCTCTTAAATCCACAGAAAGATATAGAGAATCCATTCCAAAGAAACAGTTTGTTCAGAACTGCTTGCAATACCAAGGACAGGGTATGCAAGGTAATAGTGGACAGTGGAAGCACAGATAATCTAGTATCCACAAAGATGGTGGAGAAGCTGGAATTGCAGACTGTTGCACATCCGAGCCCATACAAAGTCTCGTGGTTACAAAAGGGACATCAGGTAAATGTCACTAAACAATGTTTAGTTGAATTTAAAATAGGGGGATATAAGGATGAAATTTTATGTGTTGTCATTCCCATGGATGTCTGTCATATTTTTTTGGGGAGACCGTGGAAATATGACAGAAATGTTGTTCATGATGGGAGAAAGAATGCATACACCTTGGAGAAGAATGGTAAAACACATATGTTATTGCCAATTAAATATGAGAAGGTAAAGGCAAAAGCCAACAATACTATACTTCTCATGAGTGGGAAGGAAATTCTTCAGAAAGTCAAGAAGATGAAGAAATGCAGTTTGTGGTGGTGAGAAAACCTAGAGTCATCTTAACCAGTACCAAGATAGATGATCTACCTGAGGAAATTCAAGAATTGCTGGAAGGATTTGCTGACATAGTAGTGGACGAATTACCTTGTTTGTTGCCACCCATCAGGAGCATAAGTAATCATATTGATCTTATACCTAGAGCGAGTTTACCAAGCAAAGTAGCGTATATATTGATGTTGCAGGAGAATGAAGAGGTCAAGAGACAAGTTTAGGATTTGATGGACAAAGGGTTAGCCAGAGAAAGTTTGAGTCCATATGTTGTACCTACAGTGTTAATTCCAAAGAAGGATGGTGGATGGAGAATGTGAACAGACTCGAGAGCTATAAACAAGATCACCATCAGGTATAGATTCCCTTTACCTAGGATGGATGACTTGATGGATTGCTTGAGTGGAGAAAAAAAATTTCAAAAATTGATTTGAAGAGCGGATATCATCAGATTAGAATGAGGGAAGGTGATGAATGGAAGACAACATTCAAAACAAATGAAGGACTGTATGAATGGATTTTCATGATGTTTGGTTTGATGAACGCGCTAAGTACTTTTATGAGGCTTATGAACGAAGTCTTAAATAATTTCATTGGGAACTTTTTAATTGTGTATCTTGATGATATACTGATATTCAGTAAGACTAGAGGAGAACATCTGGAGCATTTAGCTACAGTGATGAGGAGATTACAACAAGAGAAGTTGTTGATCAATTTGAAGAAGTTGTCTTTCATGAAGAAAGAACTCATTTATTTGGGTTTTGTAATATCTTCGAACGAATTGAAGATGGATCCTGAGAAGGTAAAAACAATCAGGGATTGGCCATCGCCAAAGAGTATATTTGAAGTTTGAAGCTTCCATGGATTGGCTAGTTTTTACAAAAAAATCATCAAGAATTTTAGTGGGATATGTGCACTGATGATGGACATAGTCAAGAAAAGACACAAATATTTTCATTGGACAAAGGAAGAAGAGAAGAGTTTCAGGTTGCTGAAGTAGAAGATAATTGGACAGCCAGTTCTGGTTCTACCAGATTTCAGCAAGACATTTCAAGTGAGGTGTGACGCAAGTGGATTTGCAATTGGAGTGGTCTTAACCCAAGACAATAGGATGATTGCATACTTCAATGAGAAGCTGAATGAAACCAAGCTAAAATATTCCACGTATGATAAGGATTTTTATGCAGTCATACAGGCGTTGAAAAAATGGAGACATTACTTGGTTCCAAAGGAGTTTGTCTTGTATAGTGATAACCATGCTTTACAATTCATAACTCGACAGGAAAAATTGAACTAGAAGCATGCAAAATGGGTTGAATACATGCATAATTTTACTTTTGTTATAAATCATATTTCTGGAACTGCTAACAAAGTTGTTGATGCTTTGAGCAGGAAATGTTTGATTCTGCAGGAGTTCAAAGTAGAGACCTTAGGTTTTGATAACCTCCAGGAAATGTAAAGAGATGATGCAAATTTTAAAGAAGCTTATGAAGCATGTGAGAATCCAGTTCTCAGAGACATAAGCCAATGGACTGAATATATGATTCAGGATGGACTATTGTTCAGGGGTAATCAGTTGTGTATATTGAAGAGTTCTATGAGAGAGAATCTTCTGAAGGAAAAGCATAGTGGGGGATTGGTTGGACATTTAGGCCATGACAAAACATTCGTGCAATTGAATGGCTCATAGTATTGGCCAAGGATGAGAATAGATGTCAAGAAGTTCATGAACAAGAGCATAATTTGTCAGCACACAAAGGGGAAAAGACAGAATACAAGGTTGTATCAACCATTTCCAGTACCGGAGAGGCCATGGGATGCAGTAAGTATGGATTTTTTGTTAGGACTGCCAAGGACACAATGAGGGTGTGACTCAATCTTTGTGGTAGTCGATAGATTTTCTAAAATGGCACCTTTCATTCCATGTCAGAAAACCAGTGATGCAACTAACATTGCAAATTTGTTTTTCAAAGAAGTTGCTAGACTTCACGGCTTACCTAAGAGTATTGTATCAGACAAGGATACCAAATTTGTTGGTCATTTATGGAGGACCC
Organism: Picea engelmannii; assembly: GCA_009831015.1. Lineage (NCBI taxonomy): Eukaryota > Viridiplantae > Streptophyta > Pinopsida > Pinales > Pinaceae > Picea > Picea engelmannii. Next base: position 63,358 of record ML837252.1, on the reverse strand, counting down.
TATGGAAAAACATGGGGACTAATTTATCTTTTATCTCAGCATATCATCCTCAGACGGATGGACAAACTGAGGTAGTAAACTGAAGTTTGGGAGATTTGTTGAGGAGTTTGGTGACTGAAAATCACAGTCAGTGGAATCAAATTATGCCACAAGCGAAATTTTCATACAATGATTCACCAAACAGGAGTATATGAAAAATCCCATTCCAAATCATGTATGGAATGTAGCCGAAAGGAGTATCTAAATTAAGGGACTTGGAGAAAAATTTATTCAGGAGTGCTAGCGCAGAGGATTTTGCAGCAGAGATGCAAGAGCTCCATAGTAAAGTTAGAGAGTGATTAGAGAATTCCAACTAGGAATACAAGCACAGAGAAGATCATCACAGGAGAGAACTTCAATTTGAAGTGGGTGATTTGGTTTTGGGGCATCTCAGAAAGGAAAGGTTCCCAAGGGGAACATACAATAAGATAAAAATGAAGAAAATTGGATCGTGTAAGATCATAATAAAGTTTGAAGAAAACGCTTATGATATTGAATTACCGGATGGGGTAGGAATATAGCCCATATTCAACATAGCAGATATGTATCCTTACAGGGCTGATAAACCAGGAGCATAAGAGAATCAGAAGGATGTTAAATGGATTAAACAATTTCCTGTAGCTGAAAAGTCGCAAAAGGAAAAGATAATTGATCAGAGAATCAGAAGGAAGAAATGAAGGAAAACATATTTTGAATATTTGGTCAAGTGGAAAGGACACTCGATTGAAGATGCCAGTTGGGAAAGTGAAGCAAATATCCAGAGACATGGACAGACGGTGCAGGAGCTCATGAACAAGAGTTCATTAATTTTTCATCCAAGGGAGTAATGATGCAGGAGCATCGTAAGCAGCCAACAAAGAAAGTGCAAAGGCAAAGACAGCTGGAAATGCACCAACACACATTTTGAAAGCATTTTGAATTTGAATGAAGAAGCATTAATGTAATAGCTAGGAGAGCGTATTTACATTTATGTTTTGGAGATTGTAAAAAAATCTTGAGCATTTCTCTCATCTGTCGGATATGGAGGCATCTATTTGTATTGAATGTAAAGTAGGTAGCTTTTACTTTTGATTAGATAGCTTAGAGTTGTAGAAGGGAAAACTCGTAAAAGACACCTTCGCTTGTATTGTTGTATTATGAAGAATTTTTGTAAGTTGTTGAGCTGTAGAAGAGAAGAGAATAGAAGAACAAAGATGGTAGGATTGTATGAGACAAATAGTTGTTGCTATTGAACCATGTATAGGAACACTGAGTTAATATAAGAAAGATTTGACTCAAGTTCATGGTGTTGTTAGGCTTACTATTTAAATCTATTGAATGGTATGTTTACAGTTGTTTTGTTTCTTTGTTATGCATTTGTTTCAATTCTATGTGTATGCTTGTGATTTCATGTTGAATGTATGAAGTCTGAGAGAAGGGAACAATGATTTCAATTGTTTCTCTTCCTGATAATTCCTACAAAGAGTGGAGTGAATGTTCGCAAGGTGTGCGTTGACGAAGTTCTGATTTTTATCTCAGAAAGTTCAGGAGGGATATCATTGTACTCATATCAGTAGAAGTGCAAGGTTAGCCCAGAGTCATGCAAGGTGTGTGCAGGCTGGTTAAGGCATTGAATTTTATCCATCAAGGAGGAGGATTGAAGGATTGTTGTTGCAAGAAGTGCACAGAGTCGAAGGGCCAAATAACTAGAGGTTATTTTCAAATGTCATAAGGAGTAAGTGCAGGAAATCTTTTGGAGATCCTTGAGTCGCAAGTGAAATCTTAGAAGGGATAGAACCTTTGAAGTGTTCAAAGGGAGACAAAGGTCGAGGTCACCCGTAAGAAGGAAAGTTCAGAAGGGTTGACGCCGCAGTGTTTCACGAAGGAGTGTTGAAAATGGAAAGGACAGTGGAAACGCTTCCAGGAGAAGTGCCAATCTGTCATGGGCCATTGGATCTAGTTAACCATCAAGTAAGAAAAGGCCAAAAGTTATTCCACACTCACAATCTCAGGAGGAATTATGGTCATTGAATTCGGATCAACAAGGATCATTGATCTCGTGCATGAATTTTGTTGTTTCAGAATTCGAGAAGTGGAGGAGGATATGACTCGGAGTCAAGAGTCATGAACTCCTGATTCACGAAGTCCTGATAGAATCAGTACCATATGATCATGGAAGGTGTAAAGCCGTTGATTTGTGGCAAAGAGTTATCATGGTTTCGACCATCAGTGGAGGGAGCCGTTGCATTTGGTTTTGTTGGTAAGTGAAATCCTGAGGTGTCGAAACGTTTGGGCCCTAGTTCTTAGTTGGAGGTCACATCAAGGAAAAGTCAAGGGAGGAGTCAAAGACCCGTTAGCCCTTTCAGGTTTTGGGGATTGACAAGGCAGGAGGACTCACATCTGGGATCGCGAAGTTACGAAACTCAAAGTACCCTTTCAGGTAACGTTTTTGGTCTTATCAGTGATCACGAGGTGAGAGTTGGCACTTAGTTCTTGTGTGCACAGGTGAACTCATAAGGACCCGTGGATACACACTAGCATGTGGGAGATTTCCTATGGAGAAATCAAAGAGTCAATACCACTCACGGGGAATATTAAGAATGATCCTAAGACCGGGAGGTCATGCAGAACCTACTCAAGGTGGAATTAACATGGAGATAAAGAGGATGACACCAACAAAAAAATGAGGGAGACACTAGAAAGTAGAACCAAAATCACCAAACAATAACCAAGAAGAGATCTCCAGCAAGATGGAAAAGACAAAGACGAGGTGTCATAGCCACACAATTAAATAATTTAATAATTTAAACAAATAATAGTTTATAACATAAAATATTTATTGTTAAATCATAAAAATCAACAAGAAAAAAACAAATTCAAGAGAAGGGATCCAAAGTCAAGGAAACTAACTTTCTTTAGGAAAAATCAAAGAACAAAACCAAAAACTCACACAACAATTAAGGGGGAAATAACTCAAGAAATGGTAGTTTCAACACAAAGTAAAAAATTAAATTCTTCCAAAGTCAAGGAGGATAACTTTCTTTAGGTAAAGCACAAAACCAAAAACCCACACAACAATTAAAGGGGGTGTAAGTCGAGCAAGGGTGATTTCAAAGAAAAGTCAACAATTAAGTTCTTCTTGAATGGAAAAATGTCCACATGATTCTCATGATATTTACTTATAATCTTGTATCATCCCAACATAAAATGAAGATCAATAATGTGATCATTCTCTTCTTAACTACTCCTAGGTCTCATGGACCATCTCGAGAGAGAAAAAAATCACACATTATCTCAACTTAGTACTTAACCAAAAACAAAAAACCAAAGGAAGATCGATAATGTGATCATTCTTTTCTATGGATTTTATTTATTTTATACATATGATGTTCTTCAATAATGGGACAATCTTGAATTTAAGCCCGCCCCTGTACATGGACAGGTCCAAATTCAGCCCTACCATCCCATCCGATAAACATATTATACCTCTAATTGTTTGTGTATCATATCGTTTACGTGTTGTTGTGTCTTTGTTTTTACTCTATTGTGTTTGCATCATGTTGTGTTCATAAATTATTAATTTATAGGAGGTTCGGGCATGTCCCTGTACATGGACATGGCCATATTCAACCCTGTCCATGTACAGGAACAGGCCCAAATTCGAGCCTGTACATGTACATGGACAGGTCCAAAAATTTACTTATCCATGTACAGGGACAAGCCCGAATACGATCTTGTCCCTATACATGGAGAGGGCCGAATTCATCCATGTCATCCCATCCGATAAACATATGATACCTCTACTTATTTATACTATATAGTCTAGGTGTTGTTGTGCTTTTGTTTTTACTCTATTATGTCTGCATCTTATTGTGTTCATAAATTATTAATTTATAGGAGGTTCGGGCCTGTCCCTGTACATGGACAGGGCCATATTCGCCCATGTCCATGTACAAGTATAGGCCCAAATTTACAATTTATGGGGGTTAAATAAGGGTGTTGAACCACCTATCAACAAGTTGTACCTCTCTTTTCTCAGTATCTCATGGGTTTTTTAGGGTTGTCCCTCTCTTATCAACAAACTGTGGGTTTGGCACTGGTAACTTTCTTTTATCATCCACAAATTCATCATTTCAACTCCAAATTTAAAAGACATAGAGGTTGGGTTCAACATGTAGAATGGAATGACCTTTGGATGTCAAGGAAAACGCTTAAATAATCATATTCTAAAAGAGAAGGGACACTGATATGCATTGCCACATTGCAACTATGTTGATTGGATTAACAACAACTGGTATTTCATACTACAGAGCTATTGGGAGGATCTTTCTCATGTTATACATTGAAAATAGCACACATATAACCTCCCTCTTGGGCACCATAACAACCATATAATTATATATAAAAAAAAATATGCAAACAATTTGAGATTATTAATGAATGAAATAACTCATAATTGTGTATCATTTTAGATATCATTGTTTGTACACAAGCCTCACAAGTGTGTTTATAGGCTGTCTAAAAAGGGACCATTCCAGCACATTTCTTACTGCATATTCTTAGACACCTACAACAAGGGTATTACAGGTCAGCAATAAAGTATAGATCAATTTGTGTTTGTTGAGTTTTACTTCCATCGTAATAGATTTACTAGGTCTATCATCAATTCCAATTAGTTTATTTGTTGTTTTTATATCAGTTGGCATGAGTTAGCAATTTTTTCTACTATACATATTGTTGTCTCTTTATATTAAATGAAGTAAAATCTTTGTGTGCCAAATTCATGTGGACAAGTATTAAATAGTGAATTATTTGGTCATTAAATGATTCGGGTATGTCATTGTACATGGTCAGGGTCAGGCCCTGTCAAGGATGTTATGGCATGTAGAAGATGGTGAAGTGTGATTCTATAATCAAGCCACTCCATAAATAATTTTGTAAACATGGCTAGTACAACCTTTCAATGGGATTATCTATGCTTACTATTATAGATGTTGAGGCCAAGGTGAATAAAAATCTTGAAATGGTTAGGTGGTCGTGTCAATTTGATCTGCAGGTAGAATTTGACTAAGTAGCATCTTAGCTAGTTATAAATCCACTAGGTCAAGATATAAAGCCTATAGGACCACTAGTAGCAGATACAGTTCCTGTATGTATATATATATCTAGAATTTGACTAAGTAGCACCTTAGCTAGTTATAAATCCACTAGGTCAAGATATAAAGCCTATAGGACCACTAGTAGCAGATACAGTTCCTGTATGTATATATATATATATACATACATATATATATATATATATATACATACAGGAACTGTATCTGCTACTAGTGGTCCTATAGGCTTTATATCTTGACCTAGTGGATTTATAACTAGCTAAGGTGCTACTTAGTCAAATTCTAGATCTTTACCTGCAGATCAAATTGACACGACCACCTAACCATTTCAAGATTTTTATTCACGTTGGCCTCAACATCTATAATAGTAAGCATAGATAATCCCATTGAAAGGTTGTACTAGCCATGTTTACAAAATTATTTATGGAGTGGCTTAATGATAGAATCACACTTCACCATCTTCTACATGCCATAACATCCTTGACAGGGCCTGACCCTGTCCATGTACAATGACATACCCGAATCATTTAATGACCAAATAATTCACTATTTAATACTTGTCCACATGAATTTGGCACAGAAAGATTTTACTTCATTTAATATAAAGAGACAACAATATGTATAGTAGAAAAAATTGCTAACTCATGCCAACTGATATAACAACAACAAATAAACTAATTGGAATTGATGATAGACCTAGTAAATCTGTTATGATGGAAGTAAAACTCAACAAACACAAATTGATCTATACTTTATTGCTGACCTGTAATACCCTTGTTGTAGGTGTCTAAGAATATGCAGTAAGAAATGTGCTGGAATGGTCCCTTTTTAGACAGCCTATAAACACACTTGTGAGGCTTGTGTACAAACAATGATATCTAAACTGATACACAATTATGAGTTATTTCATTCATTAATAATCTCAAATTGTTTGCATATTTTTTTTTATATATAATTATATGGTTGCATATTTTTTTATATATATATATTTTTTTAGACTGATTCCATTATGAACTTGATGAATACTATTAGTTATAGCTAGTATTGACACACTAGCATCACATTCTTCTTTAGATAAAGGTAATCACATAACTATAAGCATACTTACTTACAGTTGTTGGAACCATTACATGATGGGTAACTATGAAATAAGCTCTACTTTAAGCTCGATATCTACATGTTACTACTTATACCATATGTAATAGCACAAAATAATCAATAATCGTAACGTAATTAATACAAATCTAGTGTTTATTAAACTATTAGTAATACAGGATTACTACTACTATTTTGATCACCTATCCATCACATAGACCTAGTGTATTAGTACTACTTATGATAGTGAATATATTATTACACACATTGTATAGGTTGAGCTCCATTGATTTTCATTACTTGGATATGGATTAGTACAACACTAACTATTGGCACAGGGGCAAACCAGAGTTCAACGCTACAAGAGCGCACCAACAAAACCCTAACTACCAGCCCTTTCGACAACACCTGCGAAGCATATGAAGTCTCACCCGAGGTAGAGGCAAGGGTGGTTGCAGGACTCAAGTGTCTGCAACCTAAGCTGGGACAAAGATCTATGATTATATCACTTACAGAGCACTTAACATCTCTCATTCATCAATATTCGATCCTTATTATACTTCGTAAATAGCACAGAGCATCATGTCATTCACTTAGATCTAAGGTATCTTAGTACTTATAAACAGTAAAACAGATCGGATCCAGTAGATCATCACTAAGAATATTCATACATATAAAATCTACTATTCATACACATCTAATGAAGCACAAAGCATAATTATATCTATCTAAATATATCAAATCACTTAGCCAAAGTAGAGATAAACACATCAAGTTAAAGCACAGAGCATAACACAAAGATTTATGTGGTTCACCCCCACCCTGGGGATGCATCCACCAACTCTTCTTATTTATTATTGTCGACCAATCAGTTACAAGCATAGAGCCATAGAAACCCTTACTTTGCACAAGACATAAGATCTACACAACTCGCTAGATCCTTATTCCTTGCCTTTCATCACAAAGCCTTCTATATATTCACACATGGACTTGCACTAAGCTCTGCAAGTCTACACAGAATGCGCAAAACTCTTGATCACACAGATCCCTTCTTGGAACTTATCCTATATCACATAGATACAATACAATACTCTACTAGATGCCTAGACATCTATTTATACATTTACAAAAGTGGGCTTAAGCGTGGGTGAACCCAAGAGCCGACATCCCTTTCCCATTACATATTCCCAAAACCCAAAATGGACCCAAAAGTGGGCTGACATTCTGCAATATCCTCTTCGTCTGGTTCTCCATCTTCGACAGGCTGTCAAAGTCCCAAAAATGGTCAAATATGACCAAGTGTTCTCAGAACTTGGTCAAGGGCCAATAGGCCCCCAAGACTCACCTGTGACTCGTCCCAAGTCACTCTGGTCTGAGCAATTCTACCTCGAATGCCTCAAGCTTGTCTTGAGCTTCTTCAACCTACTATAATGCTATGGCCTCTTGCTCAGTGAACTCCTCGATGAGTATGTCATTGACTGGTCCTTCTAGGCGATGTTCTGCTGCACTCACAACCTGTTCAAGTTCTACTCCTTGGTTTTCAACTTCAGTGAATAGTTGACATGCCTTATATTGCACTGGTTGAAGTCGTTGAGATACTTCCATCACTTTACTCTTAATCGTGTGGATCTATTGCTGGGCCGTGCACTTCTCCGGAAACCTCTTCATTCTTTCGACTGGTTACAAGGCCTTTGATTACGCTTGTAACATATTTGCATGTTGCTTTGCTTCTTGGAGTTGTGACTCGAATGCCTGCAGATCTGGGTTCTCTGTGAGGGTCTCATATTTCTGAGCGCTCCTGGAAGTCATCTTCTTGCATTCCAATTCAAGGGATTTCAATCTGTCAATTGCAGTGCGGGTAGTTGCCTTTCTTATGTCTCTTATATATTGAGGGGTCTCAGGCACATTATGAAATTCCAGATCTGCGATTCATTTCTAAAGCTACTGGATCACTCCTTCCAGTTGTACCATCTGTTGTGGAACCCTTTCTTCTGTATGGACTTCAATGACTGTCACAGAGCAGAGTGCTCTGTTGACTAGCTCCTTTATCTTGAGTTTCTCTACGAGCAAATTCTCCTTGTCTTGTTGTAGGGTTGCTTTCTCTTTGTCCCACTGTACTTGAAGAGAAATTTTTCCTCATTTGGCAGCATTGCACTGCTCGACAAGTACTCCCTGTACCTATTTCAAAGCCTGGGTGGCTTGCGTTGTGTCTTCTTGGGCTCATCGAAGGTGAGCTTCGACCATATTAGCAATCTGGTGGAGTTGAGTTGGTTCATCTCCCGGTTCTACTGTTCCTGTTGTCAGAGGCGTAGTGGAGACTGTGCGGCTAGACTAGAGTGCCTGCTGCACTCCTTGGAGTTCAATCTCAATACGATTATACATCTGCTCCTACTTCGCCTCCTACTTCTCTAATATCTCCTGTGAAGCATCGTTCGTAGCTACAATGATGAAATTAAAATAATCCAATGTGAGGGTAGTCTTCATATTTGCTACAGGGGTTCTAGGTTTCTTCCAGGAGTAATATTTCAAAGGTGAAACCTTCCTCTTCTTCAACGAGTGCTCTTCGTCCCTAGGCGGTGGTACTTCACCTTTCTGTTGTTCAATTTTTGTGCCTTCTATTTCTTCACCATCATCACCTTCATCTGGTGTGATAGAGGTAGTCCTTATAGATGCACTATCTATACCCTGAACTTCTTCAATATTCTTCGTCTTGCTAGGTCTGGGTTTATCCTGCACAGCTTCCGGGCTGTCTACTTCAGACAACTCCACAGAGTTGGCTAGAATGAGAAGGTCTGTCAACCAGTCCCTGGTGATCTCTTCGATGTCTTCCTCGGTCAACTTGTAATATGACTGCAACTGTTGCTTGTGCTCATCAACATGCACTATTATATAAATAAAGTGGCATTCTGCGCTTAACTTGATTAAGGGCCGAAACCTATGGAGGGTATTCGGGGTCATCCAAGGCTTGGAATGGATGGATTGCTTCAACTGGTTGTAGTAAGTATGGAATACGGCGTTGGATTTCCACTGCTTGTTCATATCATTAGAGTACCATAAGGTGTTGAACTTTGCAGCCAAAGGTTCAAAGGGCTCTATGTCTGGGAAGGTCGCACCTTTTGACATCTCCCATGCGATAAAAGTGATCAATATGAGAAACCAGCTGAAGTGGAACTCATACCCTTGGTCTTGTGCTTCTCTGTAATCAATCTCTAGTTGGTTTACAAGGTACCGCACCTAGTTCATTTGAAGTCCTTATGCACACTTCCCTGCGAGATCAACTACAAATCCAGTCACTTGGGTTGGTATGTTCTTGCAAACTAACTTTCCTGCAATCAACTGACATGCAAGGCACATTGCACCGCTCTGGATAGAGGCTACCTTGTAACCTCGCATGCCCTTCTCGACATTGCCATAAGTTTCTTTGATTCTTTGCACTAATGCTCGGTCTGAGGTCTTTCCAGGGTAAAATTCCTGTGGGTCAGGGCCCTGCATGCTCAGCCCTATGATCTAATTGATCAAGGTCGGATCCATAGTGATGCAACGGTTCAACCATAAGTATCCTCTGTGGTAGCAAGACAACAATAAATTTACACATGAATTCACCTCCTGATGCCTGTCGAAGTGCGATATCTTCATCACATTGAGCAGTGTGGACTGCGTGAGGTTTTGGGTCCATGACTACGGGATAATATTTGAATTATTGCCTTTAGTTCTGGTTATATACTTGTGCGGGGTGAGCATGTTTTAAGCCTTCCTGTCACCAAGGTTGAAGTCATTGAACTTCAATGTTGTGAGCTTATCCTAGTCAGATCGAACTGCGTGTATCCCTTTCGGGAGATACGTTGTGACCAAAGCATAGTCAAAATCTATGGGCACACTATCCCAGTTGATGGCACCACTTAGAGGGGGTAGTTAGGTAGGTACAATGCTCGAAATCATCTTGGCATTCGCAATATCGTCTATGTTTTTAGTACACTTCTCATCAGCCTGTCGGGATGGTCCGGCTCAAGCAATGGACGGAGAGGTTGCTAGTCCTCTCGTCGATGATGCTTGAAAAACTGTGGATACTCCTCTTTCTGACATGACTCTCTTAGTCATTAAATCAAGAAGAATTTATGTTACAGATTCTTTGACTGTGGTGAGCTCGTCAGACATATGTGCTCGGGATAAATTATCGGGGTCACAATGATCTTAAAAACTACATAGGAAGTACCAACAAGGGCGTGTTGATCACTGTATACACCTACTAGTCTGCGGGCTTCAAATTCTCAGTTGGAAAAAGTGTTCTTCAGGCATGGAACGATGAGATATATAGGCGATCTTGGAAATGGTTTTCTTTGCAATGGGTATGAACCTCATTAAATCGTGTTCTGTCTATTATGGTGTCGTCCAATGGTCTAGTGGCGAACCATCAATTCTTTATGACCCGTTCAAAGTGGAAGTTGAATGGATATAATGACCTCTAATGACTATATTGCTTCACCTCGACGAAGTGGCCTATGTCGTTGATCTGATATCTCGACAAAGTTCAAATTCTGCAAGTTTTCCTTCTGCAAGGCTCCTTCTAGAATCTTTTGTAGCCTGTCAATCTTAGCTCTCTTTTTACTTAGCTTCCTAGCCTTCTTTCCAGTGAGATTTGTCTCATTGATTCTCTTCCCATTCTGATTCTTATTTTCCTTGGACATAGTCACTTTGCGCTGTTGAGATTGTCTCCTAAGACTCATGGGTAATACTTCTTCTATATCTGAGACAGATACTTCAATATTTTGTGAGTCCTCTAATGCTCTTGCATCTTTGACATCTAGGCTTCTAGTGTCAGGTAGCTTCAATTTGTTCTCATGTTCTTAAATCAACTGAGCGATCCTTATGGTCATGAAATCTTTTAACTCTTGTCTCTATTGTTCTAAGACCTTTTCTTCTTACTTCTTTCTAGCTTGATCTCTTTCAATCCAAGGTTTTCCAAGTAACATAGTAAACGGGGCGTTGTCCTCAATAAATTTGATAATCTCAAAATCTTTGTAAGGTAGCTAGAGAGGTAGTGGGGGGGCCCAGAGGGCCCATAGTGATAATAGTGGAGGTCATTCAATGTAAGGTGGACTAGGTCCACTATATTATTAAATAAGGCCCACTGTGGTAGTTAGATATAATAAATGTAAGAGG
>ML837252.1:15416-38376 GCA_009831015.1 Picea engelmannii | reverse complement strand
GGGGGTTGGAGCCTCCTTCCAGTTGTAGCTAGAAAACAAAGGAAGTTGGTGCTTCCAATGAATGTAATTCTTCAAGACATATAAGAAAAAGCATTCTGTGGTTTTCTCCCGATTTGGGTTTCCACGTAAAACACTAGTGTACTATGTATGTGTGTGATTGTTTATTTATTACTGCTCATTATTGGATAATAATTATACATTGATATAACATTTGAAGAAAAAGGATTATAATTACGTTATTACTAATTCACCCCCCCTCTTAGTAATCCAACACAATCATTATATGCCAAAGATTCCAAGTGTGAGTTCAGTATGACATAGCTGCTTTACTTAGGCCACATCATTAGTGAATAGGGGGTATAGGTGCACCAAGAGAAGATCAGGGCCAATCTAGATTGGTCGATGCCCAAGAATGTGACAGAATTGAGGAGCTTCTTTGGGCTGTGCAGCTATTACAGGCAGTTTGTCCGGGGTTTTTCTCAGCTTGGAGCACCGCTAACAGATCTTACCAACCATGGGGCCTTCATATGGACCAAGAAATCACTGGAAGCCTTTGATCACATGAAGGAAGTCATGGTCACTTGTCCAATGTTGGCACAACTAGACTTCACCTTGCCATTTGTTCTAGAGTGTGACGCGTCCGACGAACTGATCGGTGCAATTTTGATGCAGGGAGGACACCCCATTGTATTCAAGAGTTGGAAGCTTAGTCAACCTGAGAGGTTGTACTCCATTTATGAAAAGGAAATGTTGGCAATCATGCATGCCTTGACCAAGTTCAGATAATATTTGGTGGGCAACAAATTCGTGGTCAAGACCGATCACAAGAGTTTGAAGTATTTCCTTGAGCAGAAGGAACTCAGTGAGCACCAACAGAAATGGGTGACAAAGGTATAGGCATTCGAATTTTACATAGAGTATGTCAAGGGGAAGAAGAACATTGTGGCCGATGCACTATTGAGGAGACCTGCGGCATGTTCTTTGATGGAGATTTTAGCAGATTGGAAATCCCACTTGTTAGTGGAATATTCCAAGAACAAGTTCACTTGCGAGGTGATGGATGGGAAGATACAGGATGAATGGTATAGGGTCATTGACGATGTCATATTTTACAAGGATAGAGTCTACTTGGTGTCAGATTCAGGGATTAAGAAAAATATCCTCACCGTAGTTCATGATTCACCTCTAGTAGGCCATCAGGGGTTTTTCAAAGCCTACAGACAGATCAGAGAGAGATTCTCATGGAAGGGCCTCAAATAGGACATTATGAGACACATCAGTGAGTGTGTGACTTTCTAGTAGAACAAGTCAGAGCATGCTCTTCTAGCAGGGCTACTTCAACCACTCCCCATTCCAGAGAAAAAATGGGAGAGTATATCTATGGAATTCATCACGGGTCTACCCAAGGTCCAGGGTAAGGACTGTATCTATGTATTGGTTGACATATTGACCAAGTTTGCTCACTTCTATGCCATACCAACAGAGGATAATGCAGTTCAGGTAGCCGATCTTTTCTTCAGGGAGGTCTTCAGACTTCATGGGTTGCTGAAGAACATTTTCAGTGACAGGGACAATCGGTTCATAGGGACATTTTGGAGAGATTTGTTTTGGTTGGTGGGGACAGAGTTGACACCTAGCACCATCTATCACCCTCAGACAGATGGTCAGACCAAGATTGTCAACAAGTGGGTTGAAGGGTATTTGAGGAACTATGTAGGAGGATAGTAGAGAACATGAGTAAAGTGGTTACATTTAGGAGAACATTGCTACAACACCACCTTCCACATGTCCATTGGTATGAAGCCCTTCTGAGCATTGTATGGATATGATGCTCCCACTTTGGTAGACTTGGTATTCGGGGAGAGCAGAGCTCCCAAGGCCAAGGATTGGATCATAGAGAGTCAGGAGATTCTCAAGTTGTTGAAAGAGAACCTGCGAATAATGCAAAACCTATAGAATATAAGTTTGGACAGGCACAGGACAGAGCGTAGCTTTGAGGTTGGAGATTTGGTTTTCTTGAGAATCCAACCCTACAGATAGTCATATCTGAAGAAGAGTGGGGATGAGAAGCTCAAGCCCAGATTTTATGGTCCTTACAGGATCATGCGCCGAGTAGGCGAGGTTGCTTACAAGCTAGAGATTCTAGAGGGGAGAAAGATTCATAACGTGTTCCATGTGTCTTGCCTAAAAAAGGTAGTGGGAAAATTCATTAACACATCACAAGAGATTCCCCCGTTGGATGAGGAGGGACAGTTGGAGTTAGTTCCAGAGGAGGTTTTGGAGTTCTGGGAGTAGAAACTGAGGAGAAGGGTCATCAGAGAGTGTTTGATTAGATGGAGAGGGCTTCCAGTAGAGGATGCTACTTGGGAGAGTGAGCAGGTGTTGCAGCATCCTGGACTGGTATTGCTTGAGGACAAGAAATTTTGGCAATTAAGGACTGTAATGTCCCTTTCTAAATAGGAGCTCCAGAGAGGAGGCTTAATGGTCTAAACCACCTCATTAGATTATAGCCAGGGCCAAAGAGGGGTAACCAGGGTTACTAGAGGTCACTCCAGTCACAGGTGTTATATTCGAAAAGTGACATTGAGCTAAAAAGGGTTAAAAGTTCTTTTAAGTCATTATGAGCTAAAAATAGAAGTCAATAGTGAATTAGGGTTTCAGCAGTGATTTAGGGTTTTGGAAGTCAACAGTGAATTAGTGTTTCATCATGATTTAGGGTTTTGGAAATCTATAAAGGAAGGGTTAGCGGCCTAATTCATCATTATGCAGATTATGACTTGTCATTGAGGAGAAGAGGCGCATCTCAGGAAAGATAGTTCAGTGTATTCCAGAAGGAAGACACTAGTTGGCTAATTTCGGTGTTGAAAGACACACCCTAGTCACCGAGGAGACCATCCAAGTCTTCCATCATTCTTCATTGATTCCACAGTGCTCCCATATTCCGGGTATTATCTTTTAGTTGCTTATTTGTATTCCTGCTAAGATCCTTTTGTCTTTTGATCTAGCCGAGTGTTGTTATTTTATTTAGCAGCAGTTTCTTATTTGTATTCTGGCTAAGATCCTTTGTTTGTTGATCTAGTCAAGTATTGTCAGTTTATTCAGCCACATTCGACCATTTTGTAATCCACAAAGATATCATAATACAAACTTTGCAGTCCTTTGTCGCGTTTATTATTTGTATGATCATTTATATGCTATAAACCTTTGATCCTACACACACATTAGCAGCGTTTCCTAGACTAGCCAAGTCAGAAACATTACATTAAATGCTTTCGAGAATCAAGGATATGTACACTAAATATCATGGAAAATCCTGAAAAGTAGTCTAACTCGAGTCAAGGTTGGCTCAATGCTAAGTCATTAGGCTTGGAAACGGACTAGCATTAGTTCTGGCAATTTTTCACCAATGAATTGGTAATGGATAATATTCATCTATCTGATAACAAGGATGATATATCCTAGTTGTATAATCCAAGCGAGGGTTAGTATACAACCAATTTAGGCTACCTATCCATTGAGTTGTTGATTCTAGCAAACAATCCATTGTGGTTGAGAAATATTTGGAAAATCAAGGGTCCACTAAAGAGCATGATATTATTTTGGATAGTTTTAAAACAATGTGTTTTGACATGATACAAGCTCCATAAGAGGAATAAAATTGGTCCTAGTATTTATGATATATGAAAAACCAATGGTGAATCAAATTTTCACCTCTTTCTAGACTACACTTATACTAAACAAGTCTAATTTGAGATCAGAGTACAACTTCACGTGGATCATATTTGGGATGGGAATTCCTTGGTTGATTGTTTTCAAGTTTATTACAGTAAATTACTAAAAGTTGTAATACCCCAAGGTCGAGCCCCTTTGAAATGTAATAATTTTTATAAGATGGTGAGACAAGTAATTATAAGTTGGTAGGATTATGCGTTTATTAGGCCGGAGAGCCTAGATGCTAAGGCCAGTGGGCCTGATTTTGTATATGTAATTATGAAAATTATTAATAAAATACATCAATGTGGGTAGACAGACCACAAACAAAGAGTTATGAGGGAATAAGCTCCACTCGGTATGGAAAGGGATGGGGTCGAGAGGCTAGGAAAGATGGGATAAGCTTCAAGTCTTGAACCAAGGGAATATTATAATGTATTTCCTGAAAAATACTAAAGTTGGGAAATAAACCCAGTTATCCTAAGTTCCTTTGGGGAGAGAAACAAACTCCAATTAGAGAGGAACGAGCTCCTAGAGATCCACGTGTCACCTAAGACGCATGCAAATTCATGTGGGAATTTCCACCATTGTGGGGGTTTTCTCTAACCATTATGGTTCTCTAATGATTCTGCAATCTGAAAATTCTCACCATTTTCTTGCTCTCATCATTCTGACCAGTCTGGCCATTTTTCCCCATGAGTTCATCATCAGGATTATTTTCATCCATTGTGCAGTTCACGAACGCACTGAACAAGCATGTAACCAGAGTTATTTCTGCCATCGTGAATCTATGTAATTTGTTGAGTCGTCCCCTTGCCTTACCCAATTTTGATTTTGTGGTTTGAAGAGGCAGGTTGTCAGACACGTGGTTGAAGAAGCAAGTTGTCAATCTTATGAGAAACTCTCTCCAAGTGAGAGAGTTTGTTGGGGAAGTGATTTCTCCTAGAGGGAGTCCAGTAGCAGCTAAAGAGATTTGATAATTATTGATCCATCCTGTTGTTGAAGCCCTGGAAGAGAAGTGGAGCAACTGATGGACTGTGTAATAATGAAGTTGCATATTCTCATGGTGGGACAAGCATGTGGGGAATGAGAGTCTGTGAGAAGTGGGCATAAGTTGGCTCCTTGGAGAGAATTCTTCATGTTGCATTGTGCATATTCCCATAGCCTCAACCTAGCCTAGGATTCATTTTCCCTAGGTGGAGTTTAGTCCCAGCTCGGGAGTGAATCACTACTGAAATCTTGGAGCAGTGTGGTCTAAGGTTGGGAGGTTCATGGAAGGTCTACACGCTACATATAGTTGGCGGTCTTCTCATAAAAAGATAAGTACCAATTCTATGTTAATTGTACGTTGTGTATCTTGTACATGTGTTGTAATGTTATCATAATTGCATGTGTTTATTTGATGCAGGAGCATCGCCCACATCAAGCGAGCCAACACGGAAGACAATGGATAGCTGGATAGAAGCGAGTGAAAATTTTGAAAACACCTTGGAATTGTTGCGCGATCTTAAATGTAGTCATTAAGAAAAGGCGCACTTGTATATTGTAAATGGACCTTGAGAAGATTTCTCTCGTCCTTAAGTAGATGGAGGCATTTAAGATAATTAATGTAAAGTAGATAGAATATTTAATTGTAGATTAGACAGCTTGAGAACGCAAGAGGGAAAACAGGATATAGACACCCTCATTGTGCATTGTAACATTATTCTAGAGGAACATGAGAGCAAGAGCATGCAGAGAGTTGTGTAAATAACACCCATGTACAGACATTTGAATTAATAGAAGAAAGCTTTGATTCAAATTCATGGTTTGTGTTGTTCTTTGTGTAATGATGTTGATATTCTCATGAATGTTTGCTTCCTGCTATACATTTTCTTTTATATGTTGTGTATGTGATTTCGTGTATGAATTGAATTATGAAAGGGTGAAGGAATGAGTTTCAATTGTTTCTCTATTTGAGCCAGTGGATTCCTGCAAGGAGTGTAGTTGAAGTGTTCACAAGGAGTGCGTTGACAGAGGGTTAATGTAGGGATAGCTTTTGTTCTCATTCGTCCCGGAGTGAAAGTGGGTTACAGGAGCCATGCAAGGAGTGCACAGGCTAAGCTAAGACTCAGGGTTGCGACTCTAAGCAAGAGAGTTGAGAGACTGCTACTGCAGGTGTGCGCTGAGTCGAAGAGCTTCAGCACAGAGACGGTTGTCGAATATTTTCCGCAAGGAGTGCGTGCAAGAGGGTTTTTCTTTCTGAGGACTTGAAAGTCGTGGAAAGCTTAGGAAGGATAGGTCCTTGAATTCATCGAAGGATTGCTCAGAGAAGTCATGTTTTAATTATCGCAAGTCACGTGCAAGTGGACGGGTTCCACAGAGGAATGCTTAGTCAATCCGTGGGTTATGAAAGGAAGAACGGACGATCGAAATCCTCCGAGGAGAATTTGCGAAGTTTCGAGGGCTGTAGATCTTGCGGAGGTGCAAGGAGTTTACAGTGAGAACGTCAAAAATGTTCCAAGCTCAGGAGTCAAAGCTCCAAATTATCGCAGCAGGAATTGCGATATCGCAAAACGCGATATCCCAACGAGTCCAGAACTTTCCATCAATTGGGATGCGTGACAGAAGATTCAAAGGAGTCGGGGTTCAGAGAATTGGAGGTCTTGAGGACAGGATACCCAGACAGTTTGGAATCGCGAAACGCGATACCCCGATGGGGGAGCTATGTGGGGCCACTGGAAGTCAGAGTGGAGGACAGGTGGCACACCATATTGGAGTTCGAGGAAAGAAAAGTCTCGAAACATTTGACATCAGGATTCGCGATCTCGTGAACCCCGAAATTCCCGATAGAGTGATGGGAAGTAGAAAATTCAACTCGCACGTGTGCATCGGAGTTTCGGTGCATCGGGTATCGGGAGTCGGTAAATCAAAGTGTTCGATATCGCGAGTAGAGAAATTGCGATAGAAAAGAAGTCCCGAAAAAGTAAAGAGGAAAGTCAGCGTTGAATGGCCATCGGGCCTCGGGGGTTCGAAAGCCCAGTGATCAACCTTTGACATCGCGAAGTCACGAAGTCCGATCCTCCGATAAGGAAGAGAGGGGATCGCGCGAATAGTGTTGTGGGTATAGATTTCCTGGTGGGGAAATAGAAGGACCGGTTAGTGTTCTTCGGGCCTTGGTAGAAGAATATCCTATGGAAGCGGACGTGCCTACGGGTGCGCCAGCATCAAGTGGTATCAGAGCTCGGAAAGATTCTTTTCTTTCTGTAGCAGAGAAGAGAAGTCACCATGCCGCCAAGGAGAGAAAGGAAATCACGTAATCCAGAGGATAGGGATGTGCAGAGGAGAAGAGGCAGGCAGATGGAAAATCTAGAAATGGAGAGACAGATGCATGATCTCCGAGCAAGACTCGAAGACATGGAGACAGCGAAAAGACGCACAGCCAGTGTAGGGGATCTGAGTGATTCCGAGAGCGAGATTGAGGCTGAACGAGAAGAGGAAGTTACAGCCGAAGATGCATCAAATGAGCGTTTGATCAAAGCTATTTCCAGGATGGGTGCAAGAGCAAAGATGGACATTCCAGTTTATGAGGGAAACTTGGATGCCAAGGATCTTCTAGATTGGATTAGAGCTCTGGATACATACTTCGACTATGAAGACGTCGAAGAGGATAAGAAAGTCAAGCATGTTGTTACATGCTTGAAAGGACATGCAACATTGTGGTGGGATGAGCTACAAGCTGACAGATGTTGCAAGGGTAAGAAGAAGATCAAGAGCTGGGATAGGATGATCACAAAGATGAAGGTGAAATTCATCCCCAGGGACTATCAAATTACTCTGTTCAGGAGAATGCAGAACCTGAGACAGAAGCTGATGACAGTGAAAGAATACACTGAGGAATTCTATCGATTGAACATCAGGGCAGGTCATCGGAAGAGCGATGATGAGAAGGTTGCCAGATATCTGAATGGTCTGAGATATGACATTCAGGATGAATTGAGCATGCTAACCATCCGAATGGTGGAAGATGCTTATCAATTGACTCTTAAAGCTGAGGAGAAGATGAGCCGAAAACAAAGTCAGAGGGGCCGAGGCAGAAGTCATCCCAGAGGCAAAGCAGTTGCCCAGGACAAATACCAGAAGCCCAAGGAGGATTGGAAGAAACCTCAACCTAGAATTGAGAGAGGTGGAACCTCACAGAGAGGGCAGCATAATGAGAAGAGAGGAGATTATGCTGATGGAAACACTTTTCCTTGTACTAGAGGTAGAGGAAGAGGAAGAGGTGGAGTAATTACATGCTTCACATGTGGGAAAAATGGGCACAAGTATTACGAGTTTCCAGAGAAAAAGAAGGACACTGGAGAAGCTCACATCACCGAGGCACAGAGGCGGGATGTTGAGGCCGAAGATGCTGGAGGAGGAAGATCACTTATGATGCAAAAAGTTCTTTTGACACCTGAGAAGGAGGTGGAGAGTCCATTCCAAAGGACCAGACTTTTTAGGACTGCTTGCAAGACCAAGGACAAGGTGTGCAAGGTCGTTGTAGACAGTGGTAGCACGGATAATCTCGTATCCACAGAGATGGTAGAGAAGTTGGAGCTAGAGACGACTGATCATCCAAGCCGATACAAAGTTTCGTGGCTACAGAAAGGACACCAGGTAACTGTTACTAAACAATGCTTGGTTGAATTCAAGATAGGTGGATATAATGATAAGATCTTATGTGATGTTATTCCCATGGATGTTTGTCATCTATTGCTGGGTAGACCATGGCAATATGACAGAAATGTGATTCATGATGGGAGAATGAACACATAACCCCTAGAGAAAAATGGGAGGACACACATGTTGCTTCCGATAAAGGATAAGGAGGTGAAGCCGGAAATAAGCAACACAGTACTTCTCATGAGTGTGATCCGAAATCGGATTCAGAAGCCTGACAGGGCATGAAAAATGCTCAAAAATGAAAGTGCTCGGAATTTGACGAAACCAACACCATTGTGTCTGGCTCGTCTTCCTGATTCCGTTGGTATATTTACTTTGTCAAATGGAGTTCGTATGGAGAAGATATCACATTTTGTCCGCCGAGCCAAACAGGGGAAAATTTTGGATGTTGACTGTACCTGTCCGTACAGTCCATCCAGGACACGTGTCAGTCCGTACAGGACATGTGGTAGGTCCATATAGGACATGTGGCAACACCAGAATATGACATGTGGCAAGTCCGTACAGGACACGTGGCAGCCTCAGGCAGTGACACGTGTCAGGCAGTTTTGGCGTTTTTGGTGTACGGCTGGACCAATCCCGAGGTGACACGTGTCACCACTGAAAGGGTGACACGTGGCACGGGTGACATCAGCAGATGACGTGGAAGGATGACGTGGCAAGTGACTGGATAGTACAGCGATGAAGTGGCAAGGTTGATGTGGCAGTACGACACTCGATACGTGGCAGACATGTGGGTGAATCAGAGTTTGACACGTGGCATGTTCTGGTTGGTTTTTAAGGTGCCACGTGGCCCAGTCACGAGCTGCCACATGGCACCGTATTATTGTTCGTTGGTTTATTGTTTAAAAGTTGGTTTGGCGTGGCCGGGGGTCAAACCCGTGACCTCCCGGGCTCGAAAGGACTCGCAAAGTCGGGCTAGCCACCTGGGCAGCCGGTAGTTCTTGTTATATGATCGACACCTTTTGTATTTAAATTTGTGAAATGGTTTGGCCAGCGTTAAAAAGGGTCGGGGCTTAGCCCCAGCCCTGGGTGCAATACACCACACGACCATTCGATGGAACCCGGTGCTAATTTATGGCGCGTTTTCAATTTTGAACCAACGGTTACCACCGTTACACCAAATGTGCGCGGGGAATTTATATGTAAGCCAGTGGTTACATTGTTTAATATGGCGCGGTTATAACAGTTCCAAATGTTAGTGCGACGGTTTTTTTTGCAACGGTTTGAAATGGAGTTTAAACCAAAAACCACGGCCATGTGCCTTTCCACTAATGTGACTAGGAGCTAGAGGGGTGGCCCGCGCGTAGCCCAAGGGCTAGCGCGTGGCCACATGAAGTCATGTGACCACCCAAAAGGTGCGCGCGCCCAGACGAAGGGGGATAAGCCCAAAATATTAACTACAATATAGTTGCAAAGTGGGTTTTTCAACCACTTTTGCTAATTCTAATGTAATTAACCTATTGTTAATGGTTTATTAGACATTTTTGGAGCCTAAATTCGTGGAGGAAGTTGGAGATGGGTAACCAACTTCCCAACTATTTAATCAAGGCCA
Source organism: Picea engelmannii (assembly GCA_009831015.1). Lineage (NCBI taxonomy): Eukaryota > Viridiplantae > Streptophyta > Pinopsida > Pinales > Pinaceae > Picea > Picea engelmannii. The sequence continues at coordinate 28,406 of ML837252.1, read as the reverse complement.
TTTTGAGGCCATGGGGACATCTTTTGAGATAATTCAGAGCAGAGATGCTGAGGAGAAGCCAAGTCAAAGCCAGTTTGAGGCAGGGAAGCCGTTGAGGAGGAGATGTTGTCGGACCGTTTCTGAGAGCTCCGAACGTCCGTTTCGCATGTCGTTTTTTGTGCATGGTTCTAGAGATTTGGGCGAACATGACCAGATTAGTCTTGAAGCCATTTGACATTGTAATGATGCACTATTGAGCTTTCGAACAGAAATAAAGAAGCCTCCCCCACAAAGAAAAGGCCCAGAGACGTAGGCAAAGTTGTGTCGAACTCCATTATCAACCTGCGTATTATGGTTTGTTGTTTTTCATTGTATTTCAGATCTGCATATATGTAAATGGCTATATAATTCATTTTCTTCTCTCGTTCTTTTGTTAAGTTTCCCAATGGTCAATTAATTCATGAAAAATTAAAAAAAAACTCAACCATAAGTCATTCGAAAAATCATAATGGATCAGAGTGGGAAGGAGCTTCTTACGGAGGTGAAGAAGAAATAAGATCCACAATTCTTTGTGGTCAGGAAACCATGGATTGTTCTGACTAGCACAAGAGTGGATGATTTGCCAGAGGAAATGCAGGAACTGCTGGAAGAGTTCACTGATATTATAGTGGACGAATTACCTCGTTCGTTGCCACCGGTCAGGAGTGTGAGCCATCATATTGATCTCATACAAGGAGCCAGCTTACCGAACAAATCTGTGTACATATTGATGCTACAAGAGAATGAGGAAGTTAAGAGACAAGTTCAAGACTTGTTATACAAAGGTTTTGTCAGGGAAAGCTTGAGTCCGTGTGCTGTTACAACAGTACTCAGTCCGAAGAAAGACGGAGGCTGGAGGATGTGTACCGACTCAAGAGCGATAAATAATATAACCATCGGGTATAGATTTCCATTGCCAAGAATGGATGATTTGATGGATTGCTTAAGTGGGGCAAATTATTTTTCAAAGATTGATTTGAAGAGTGGATACCACCAGATCCTTATGAGAGAAGGTGATGAATGGAAAACAACATTCAAGACAAACGAAGGTTTGTATGAATGGCTTGTTATGCTGTTTGGTTTAACAAATTCGCCAAGTACCTTTATGAGATTGATGAATGAAGTCCTGAAGGATTTCATCGGAAATTTTTTTATCGTATATCTCGATGATATACTGATTTTCAGTAAAATAGAGGCTGAACATCTAAAGCATTTATCTATGGTGATGAAGAGATTGCAGCAAGAGAAGTTGTTGATGAACATGAAAAAGTCCTCATTCATGAAGACATAACTCATTTATCTGGGATTTGTTATTTCGGTAGATAAGTTGAGAATGGATCCAGAGAAGGTGGAAGTAATCAAAAATTGGCCATCATCGAAAAATGTATTTGAGGTGAGATGTTTCCATGGTTTGGCTAGTTTCTACCGAAAATTCGTTAGGAATTTCAGTGGAATTAGCGCAACAATGCTGGACACAGTGAAGAAGTGGGATAAATATTTTCACTGGACAGTAGAGGCCGAGAAGAGCTTCAATTTATTGAAACGAAAGATCACGAAACAACCAATTTTGGTGTTGTCGGATTTCCAAAAGACATTTCAGGTGAAGTGTGATGCAAGTGGGTTTGCAATAGGAACGGTCTTAAGTCAGGATGACAGGTCGATTGCATACTTCAGCGAGAAGCTGAATGAGGCGAAGGTGAAATACTCCACATACGACAAGGAATTTTATGCTATCATACAGGCGTTGAAGAAGTGGAGGAATTACTTGATCCCGAAAGAATTTGTTTTGTATAGTGATAATCGGGCATTACAGTTTGTGACTCAATAGGAGAAGTTGAATCAGAGACATGTAAAATGGGTAGAGTATATGCAGAATTTCACATTTGTGATTAAACACATTTCGGGTACTGCTAACAAAGTTGTTGATGCTATGAGCAGGAAGTGTTTGTTGTTGCAGGAGTTCAAAGTCAAGACATTAGGTTTTGATGATCTCAAAGATATGTATGCAGCTGATCAGGATTTCAGAGAAGCGTATGGAGCATCTAAGAACCCAGTTCTCAGAGACAGAAGCCAGTGGATAGAGTATGTGATCCAGGAAGGACTGTTGTTCAAAGGAAATCAGTTGTGTATTCCAAATTGCTCCATGAGGGAGAATCTATTAAAGGAGAAACACAACGGAGGCTTGGCAAGACATTTTGGTCATGACAAGACATTCGCGAAGCTGAGCGAGTCATACTTTTGGCCAGGGATGCAAGCATAGGTCAAGAGGTTTGTAGACAGAAGCAGGATTTGCCAGCATTCAAAGGGGACGAAGCAGAATGCGGGTTTTTATCAACCATTTCCCATACTTGAGAATCCATGGGATGAAATCAGCATGGATTTCATACTGGGATTGCCAAGAACGCAAAGAGGATTTGATTCTATCTTCGTGATAGTGGATATATTTTCCAAGATGGCACATTTTATCCCATGTCAGAAAACCAATGATGCGACACACATCGCAAATATATTTTTCAAAGAAGTCATTCGACTTCACGGCCTACCGAAAAGCATAGTTTCGAACAGAGACACGAAATTCATAGGGCATTTTTGGAGGACCTTATGGAAAAAGCTGGGAACTAAATTGGCATTTAGTTCTGCTTATCATCCTCAGACGGATGGACAAACAGAAGTGGTCAACAGAAGTATGGGAGACTTAATGAGAAGCTTGGTGACAGAGCACCACAGCAGTTGGGACAATATATTGCCACATGCATAGTTTGCATATAACGACTCAGTGAATAGGAGCACAGGAAAAAGTTCATTTCAGATTGTATATGGTATATAGCCGAGAGGAGTTTCTGAACTAAGGAATTCAGAATAGATTGCGACTAGCAGCACTAGTGCAGAAGAGTTCGCAGAAGAGATGAAGGAACTTCACAGCAACGTGAAGCAACGATTGTTGGATTCAAGTCAGGAATATAAATGCAGAGCCGATCAGTGGAAGAGACAACTTCAGTTCGAATTTGGTGACTTGATTCTCGCACATTTAAGGAAGGAAAGGTTCCTGAGGGGAACATATAACAAGATGAAAATGAAGAAGATCGGACCATGTAAGGTCTTGAAGAAAATTGGGGACAACGCATACGAGATTGAATTACCCAATGGGGTCGGAATATCTCTGATATTCAATATCTCAGATTTGTACCCATATAGAGCTGGAGGAGCAGAGACTGGAACTGAGCAGCCAGTGATTCAGTGGAGAAGGCATATGCCAGTTGCAGAGAGGCCGCAAATGGAGCGCATACTGAATAAGCGAATTGGTAAGAAGACCAGGCGTAAAGAATAATTTGAGTATCTGGTCAAATGGAAGGGCCATCCAGTGGAAGATGCCAGCTGGGAGACTGAAGAAGAAATACAGAAGCATGGACAGACCGTGCATGAGCTCATGGATAGGAGCCCATGAAAATTTTCAAGCGAGAGAGTATGATGCAGGAGCATCGCCCATGTCAAGCGAGCCAGCGGGGAAGACAATGGACAGCTGGACAAAAGCCAGCGCAAATTTTGAAAACACCTTGGAATTGTTACAGGATCTTAAATGTAGTCATTAAGAAAAGGTGCACTTGTATATTGTAAATGGACCCTGAGAAGATTGCGCTCGTCCTTAAGTAGATGGAGGCATTTAAGATAATTAATGTAAAGTAGATAGAATATTTAATTGTAGATTAGACAGCTTGAGAACCCAAGAGGGAAAATAAGATATAGACACCCTCATTGTGCATTGTAACATTATTCTAGAGGAACAGGAGAGAAAGAGCATGCAGAGAGCTATGTAAAGAACACCCATGTACAGACATTTGAATTAATAGAAGAAAGCTTTGATTCAAATTCATGGTTTGTGTTGTTCTCTGTGTAATGATGTTGATATGCTCATGAATGTTTGCTTCCTGCTATACATTTTCTTTTATATGATGTGTATGTGATTTCGTGTATGAATTGAATTCTGAAAGGGTGAAGGAATGAGTTTCAATTGCTTCTCTATTTGAGCCAGTGGATTCCTGCAAGGAGTGCAGTTGAAGTGTTCGCAAGGAGTGCGTTGACAGAGGGTTCATGTAGGGATAGCTTTTGTTCTCATTCGTCCCGGAGTGAAAGTGGGTTACAGCAGCCGTGCAAGGAGTGCACAGGCTAAGTTAAGACTCAGGTTTACGACTATAAGCAAGAGAGTTGAGAGACTGATACTGCAGGTGTGCGCAGAGTCGAAGAGCTTCAGCACAGAGACGGTTGTCGAAGATTTTCCGCAAGGATTGCGTGCAAGAGGGTTTTTCTTTCTGAGGACTTGAAAGTCGTGGAAAGCTCAGGAAGGATAGGTCCTTGAATTCGTCAAAGGATTGTTGAGAGAAGTCGTGTTTGAAGTATCGCAAGTCACGTGCAAGTGGATGGGTTCCTCAGAGGAATGCTTAGTCATTCCGTGGGTTACGAAAGGAAGAACGGACGGTCGAAATCCTCCGAGGATAATTTGTGAAGTTTCGAGGGCCGTAGATCTTGCGGAGGTGCAAGGAGGTTACAGTGAGAACGTCAAAAAGGTTCCAAGCTCAGGAGGGGCGGAGCCATTGATCAGGACCACGAGGGTCGTTGGATTCACACGTATATCGTGAATCAAGATTTTGTGAGTCGAAGCTCCAAATTATCACAGCAGGAATTGCGATATCGTGAAACGTGATATCCTAACGAGTCTAGAACCGTCCATCAATTGGGACGTGTGACAGAAGATTCAAAGGAGTCGGGGTTCGGAGAATCGGAGGTCTTGAGGACAAGATACCCAGACAGTTTGGAATCGCGAAACGCGATACCCCGACGGGGGAGCTATGTGGGGCCACTGGAAGTCATATTCGAGGACAGGTGGCACACCGTATCGGAGTTCGAGGAAAGAAAAGTCTCGAAACATTTGACATCAGGATTCATGATCCCGTGAACCCTGAAATTCCCGATAGAGTGACGGGAAGTAGAAAAGTCAACTCGCACGTGTGCATCAGAGTTTCGGTGCATCGGGTATCGGGATTTGGTAAATCAAAGTGTTCGATATCGCGAGTAGAGAAATCGCAATAGAACATAAGTTCTGACAAAGTAAAGAGGAAAGTTAGTGTTGACTGGCCATTGGGCCTCGGGGGTTCGAAAGCCCAGTGATCAACCTTTGACATCGTGAAGTCGCAAAGTCCGATCCTTTGATAAGGAAGAGAGGGGATCGTGCGAATAGTGTTGTGGGTATAGATTTCACGGTGGGGAAATAGAAGGACCGGTTAGTGTTCTTTGGGCCCTTGTAGAATAATATCCTGTGGAAGCGGACGTGCCTGCGGGTGCGCCAACATCATTATTGCATGTAGATATTACTATTGCTTCTACATGAATATGTGTATGAACCGAATGTTATGTTTGTTTAAAATTTCATCATATATATATATGTATATCATAGCATAGATATTTTCAAGTAGCATGAACAACATGGGTGGTTGGGTGTGTTACAACCGGTTTTCAGAACAATTTGGTTTTGAATTAGTGGTGTTTTCCCCAGCAAGGGTGGCCAGGGGATGTTACAATCTGGTATCAGAGACATGGTTTCAACATTGAACCTGAATGGTCCACAAAGGTGGAATTTGAAGTAAAAAATCCAAAGGGATTTGAAGTACATAGTGCCAAGAGGGTGTTGAAATAGCTCATGGGTGGTATTGGAAAGCTCAGGAGGTATAACGGTTTGATAAACCACAACAGATGTGGTAATGGAACACAATGTTAAATTTTGGTCATTGGATTTGTTCGGAGGGAGATAGACCCCTCACATCCATTGGATCTAGAGAAGATGCACAGACGTTAAGCACCAAATTCCTTAGGATTTCGCCCCTCCGACCGTTTTAAAACTATAAGAAAAGAATATTGTTGAAGTCCAAAAGTCCATAACTAATATAGACCATCCATTTCCCAGGGACACAAGTCCTCATATTAAGAAAAGTTCAGCAGTTTGGAGGTTGTGGGTTGTTCAGCAATTGAATCCTATGAAATCCTGGAGTGATTCTTAGTCGTAGATCACTCAGGAGGAGGAGAGCCATCACATTTATCTTATGTTTTGGCATTCAGGGAAATCCGTTGGAGGTTGCACGACGAAGAAATCATCGAAGTCCCAAATTCCAGAACCAATCAGGACCATCTATTCCAAGGGATACATATCCAAAGATTAAGCAAGGTTCAAAGTTTTGGTACAGCGGAAGAAATGGTTTGTGGTTGTGCAGGAGGAAGAGACCCCTAAAGTCCTGGATAATCGAAGTGACATGACAGGATGACGTCACCGGGGGTGATGTGGACCAGTTCCGCAGTTCAAAAATTTAGCAGTTCAACAACTTGGAGAAAACTTCGAAGGCAGGAAATCCTCAAAGTCCAAAAGCGTTGGGCATGAAGTGGTAAGATGATGTCATGTAGGGTGATGTAGACCAACCTAGGTATTCCACATGTCACTTGTTTCCATACTTTTGATATACCCTTAGTATTGGAACTTGACATGTGTCACTCAATAGAGGGGCCACGTGTCACCACTTTGATTGGTGACAGATGTACTTCATGGGCCCTGGAAGGTTAAGCGGTTTGAGAACTTGACATTTGGAGAAAATTGTTGGAAGAACTCTCGGACCTCTGAAGTCCCGTAGTCCCAAAGTGTCAAAGTGACGTGGAAGTGACATCACCTGGGGTGATGTGGAAACACACAATTCATGCCACATGTTAGTGTGTTTTGAGATTTTTAAAGGATGATTTGGAAGGTAGAGCTTGACACATGTCACCCCTCAGATAGCGCCACATGTCCGTTTCTAGTGTTTTTCCACGTGGTGCCTATTGATATTATGGTAGCTTCTGGAGGTATCAACCTCGATTGTGACCCTTTGACAAGATTAGAATATTCTGGAAGTAAGAAAAGAGGTGAATGTAACCCTATAAGAGATGTCGGCTAAGAGAAATAATTAATATGAATTATTTAGTACCCAGAATAAGAAGTTGGCCCATGCAACCTGCCAGAGCTAGTATAAATATAGGGTACCATTTCTCATTTTACATATAGCTCTCAGAATTACAGAGAGACACTTGTGTGAACTACAGTCTGGAAGTCTTGTGCGCAAGTTCTGGAGAAGGTGCTGCCACCAGTTTTGAAGCCTATTTTTTCTATATTTCTGGGTTGGACTCTCTTATCAGCTTTGGTTACTTCTTGCTTGGTGCACTAGCCTTGATTGGCTATTGGTTTTCTTCCAAGATTCTTCTCTTTTTCAAGTTCAAGGTGCTCGGAGGGTGGCTTTGGCCTATGGTTGGGTGACAATAGTGATATTGTCTATGGTAAAACGAGCACATTCTAAAAGGTTATGGGCCCACACCTCCTTCATTTAAGTCTAACCGCTGGAATGGAGCATAGCCATTAGCATACTAAGCTCATTGAAGAACTGTCGCTAGGGTTTACTAGCAGGAGTAGCTTCCAAGACAATGTTGTTAGGGTTACTAGTAGGAGCGGTTGCAAAAACCCTAAAACCCTGATCCAACACCTTGTGATGGAACATCTCACTCAAGAAGAAGGTATTCAAGTGTGCCTTAGTCCAGCACACCTCTTGGCACTCTCAGAAGGTAGGAACGCAAAATTTGAATTTTTGGATCAAGGCATGACTAGTCACTAGTCAACCGAAGTCATGAGTGAAAAGACTAGTCATCTACACTACTCAGCACCAATAGGAACGATTGAAGATGGCATGTGGATAATCGATAGTGGAGATTCTAGGAATATGACGGGAGATCAAGCTAGACTCTCAAATCTAAATGAGAAGAATACATCGTACAAGGTATATCTTGGAGACAAAAGCACTTACCTAGTCGAAGGATTTGGACAAGCCTCCGTCGAGTTGAAAACAGGTAACAATTTTTATTTTAGGAATGTCTTATATGTACCTGGTTTAAAAAGAATCTTGTATCCATATATTTCCTAGAAGACAATGGAAAAAAAATATCTTTCATACATGGAAAAGTGTTATCTTGGCATAAAGGCTCTAGCATAGAGAATGCTAGGGTTATTGGAACCCATGAAGGAAATCTATATAGACTACTAGAACAAAATGAAGAATCTCTTGCACATGATGAAGTCAATCCCAATGAAATTTGGTACAGAAGGTATGCTCATATTAACTATCAAGAATTACCTTTTCTCAAAAATATGGTTGAAGGAATACCAGAATTGCAGTCTACACATGAAGGAATTTGAAAAGGATGTGCTCTTGGAAAGAATATCAAGAAACAATTCCCAAGCAGCAACAATAGTTATAAGGATATTCTATATCTAATACACTCATATGTTTGCGGTTCGATGCCAGTCAAATATCTAGGAGGTTCTCTTTACTACTTAATATTCATAGATGATTACTCAAGAAATACTTGGTTATATCTCCTGAAGACAAAGGACGAAGTATTCAAAAAGTTTCAAGAATTCAAAGCAGAAATAGAGAACCTCACAAACAAGAAAATCAAGACCTTGAGAATAGATAATGGATGAGAATACACATCAAAGGAATTCGTTTCCTTTTGCAAATATGCTAGGATTAGGAGGGAGTTGATTGTTCCTCATAATCCTCAAAACAATGGTGTAGCAAGAAGGTGTTGGAAATATTGTCATTGATGTCAACAGTTGAAGTGATGATCTGTAATGATGAAGTACATCAGTTGATATTGTCATTGATGTCAACAAGTATATCAGTCAATAGAATATGTCAACTATGTGGAGAGATAGACAACACAAGATTAGGAGGAGGAGCGAACAACATAAGAGAATTGTATGAAGATTAAAGCTCAGAAGTACAGAAGTAATTCGTGTCTATTGTTGATCATGATAGGATCAAAAATCCAATGATAAAAGCTCAGGAGGGTTAGTGGATGAGGATCAAAGCTCAGTAGGAAGAAGTGAATTACATATGTATCATCGATTTCCTTGAAAATTTTAAGAAGTTGACCATTGCACAGGAAATTGTGAGAAATCTCAGCAGCAGTCGGATTAAACCTGATTCCCGTCAGCCGCCAGATCATCTCAAAGTGGAAGGATATGATAAGTGAGGTAAAGAGGTTGTGATTTCAAAGTGTTGAAATCTTGTCAGTTGTCAAATCACCGAGGCTATGGATCGTTGATCTATCATGAAGCATTTTTGAAGTTTCATGGTCTTCGAGCGAGGCAACTCATATCAGGAGTTCACGATATGAAAAATCACAACGCACTCCTCTGGCTTGGCCCCTGGTCATAGATAGTGGTTGCATAGTCGAAGGATGAGGTTAAGGAAGGAGCTAGAGTTTCTCGCCTCCATTTTTGCATTTCGGATACCGAGAGTTGGAGGAGTTAAGGAGACTCACGACAGAATCCACAAAGTGAGGAATTGTGAAACACTTCGTGGATAAGCTCCTAGTCACCACCAATGGTCACGAGAAGGGAAGGAGCTAGTGCAACCAAGCTCTATTTCAGCAATCACTACATGGAGTGTCAAGACCCTTCATCACAAGAATGCCAAAATGAGAAATCGCGATGAGATAAGGATCGTCGATTTGGAGTACACAAGGAGGACCGTTGGATCAGGGATGTGGGTCAATGAACCACGTCAGCAAGGACACGTGGCATAGTAAGACACTGACAAGTGTCAAGTTGATACATCATTTTAGGTACGTGAAAATAACAAATATGAGTGACACGTGGTAGCTAATAGGCCTGTGACATGTCAACAAGAGATGTTGGCAAGTTACGTCACAATAAGAATCCCGAAATTATGACAACCATCCATCTCAATGCATGATTAAGTCATAGTTGCCAATCTACAATAGTGGAAGGATAGTGTAAGGATTAAAGACTAACCATTGATCTGGTTCAGAGATGTAATGTGAGTCGTCTGATTATTTCGTCGATTTCATTATCATGAGTTTTATAATATTGAAAGTCACAATGACTCGAAGGGAAAAGTGTTGAAATTTCGTCAGCCGTCCATCTCATCAGAAAATTGAATCGTGATCGTTGGAATGATAAACACTCAGGAGATCGTATTTCCAAGGCATGAGGTCACTGCCATTGGTCATATGCTATAAGAGTTTTAAAGGGATGTCGCTATAGTTGTTGAATCCCATGGTTCTATATGGCACGGTCATATGAAATGGTTTGAAGGGAGCGCCTCATACAGATTTCATCTGATAGAGAGTTAAACCAGAAAAATACAGAGAATCGATAAATGATCGAATATGGTCTTTTGGTGAACCGAGAATGCAACAGTAACATGAGTACGATCTAATGAGTCGATCCATGTATGTGATCAACTCATGAAAAAAATGAACCGATACATAGTCATGATTAAAAGAGAATAAATCATGAAAATATGAATAAAGAATAAAAAGGAAAAAATGATTTTAATTAAAGTTTAATTATCATTTTAAATGAAAAGGTACAATGGTTCAAATAAAGGAACACATTTTTTTAAATTTCACACCATTTTGAAGATTATATAAACGAGAAAAAGTGGTGAGAAGAAAGTGTCTCAACAGTCCAGATTAGAAGATCAAAAGTTGAAGCAGATTCCAGGAATAAAAGATAATACCTATGCATTAAGGGTGGTTGGGAGGTGCAAGGGTAGGTTGGTTCCTGCAGAGGGAGTTGGTGCTTCCTTGCCAGTTATTGTTGACTAAATAGGGGGTCGTAGCCTCCTACCAGTTGGTGTCGGTAAACTAGGGTGTGGGTGCATCCTGATCAGTTGGTGTTGATCAAAGAGGAAGTACATCTTCCTTCTATGTAACATGTAAAACAAATTTTGTAGTTAATAAAGAGTTTGTGGTTTTCCCATTTGGGTTCCACGATAAAATACTGTGTTAAAATTTTGTTTGCATTAATAAATAAAAAAATTGATATAATTGTTCTGTCACTGGTTCACCCCCCCCCCTCTCAGTGACAAGATATGATCCTTCAATTGGTATCAGAGCAGGTTCCTTCAGCACAATCTAACAAACTTGAAGGTATATCTTGAATATGGATCAACAAGAAGGAATGTCTAACAACAAAGCACCATTGTTCAATGGATAAGGCTATGCTCTGTGGAAAATAAGAATGAAAAACTTCCTGTTGGCGATTGGTTTTGATATCTGGCAATCTGTTGTAGACGGTTACATTGCACCGACTACTCCACCCAAAGACTCTGGAGGAAATAAAATCTGTAATGATAACTCAAGAGCATTTAATGGAATTCTAGTTGGGTTGACCAACTCTATATGTGTGAAATTTATGCATTGCAAATCGGCCAAAGAAATATGGGACAAATTGGAGGCTTTATATGAAGGATATGACAAAGTCAAAGAAGCCAAACTACAGACCTATAGAACTCAATTTGAAAACCTGAAAATGAAAGAAGAAGAAAATATTGCTTAATACTTTCACAGGGTAGATGAAGTGGTCAACTCAATTAGAGCGGCAGGAGAAGAAGTTACAGATAAACCCATTGTGCAAAAAATACTAAGGTCATTACCGATGAGATACGATGAAAATATTTCCTCAATTGAAGATAGATCTGATTTAAGCTCACTCAGAGTTGACCAACTCCATGGGATTTTTACAACATATGAAATGAGAACATGAAATAATAAATCAGCAAAAGACGAAACAACTTTCAAAGCATCCAAGAAAAATACAAATCAGAAGCAAAAACCTCAATCCTGTCATCATGAAGAATCTGATGTGGAGGAAGCCAAAATCATTAGAAAACTTCAGAAAGGATCAGGGAAGTACAAAGGCAAGCTTCCTTTCAAATGTTTTAATTGTAGCAAAGTTGGTCATTTTGCATCCAAGTGTCCCTATCCCAAGGAGGACCCTAAAGACAAAGAAAAAAAAAAACAATACCAAAAGAAGGAAAAACCCAACTACAAGAAAGAGTTCTACAAAGGGAAAAATAATTTCTACTCAAAAGAAGAAGACAACAACTCATTAGAGTCTAGTGACAACGATGAATCTGATGATGATGAAGTTCTTTTCTTAGGTATTGAAGAATCTAATGAGATAGAAAAAATTAAACATGAGAAGGAGTTAGAAGATGAAGCAGAAGTTAATATGGAGGAAGAACTTCTCAGTGCCTTAGATGAATTAAGAAAATAAAAAACCAAATATAGACAGTTCAAAAATTTTGTAGTTGAACAGAAAGAAAAATATGAACAAGATGAAAAGGAGATGGAAAAACTTATGAACAATCTGAAAAAACAAATCTTAGAAGCAAATAAGATCAAAGAAAGTCTGGAAAAGTCTCTTGAAGAAAAATAAATAACTGTTGAAAGGATGGAGGCAGAAATAGTTCATTTGAAAAAGGAACTGGATTCAAAAATCATTCAAACAAAAGATAAAAATAGGTCTAAATTATTAGATAAGATTATTACAGCACAAAGGGATTCTAGAAATAAAAATGGAATAGGTTATTCTCAAAATGAAATCCATGTTAACTCAAAATCTTATGCAGATGCTCTTCGCAGTACATTTAAGAAGAAAAATGAAGAGAAGATAAGTAATGATCAAAACTCCAGAAGATTACCTCCACCCATCAGAAAAGAAGGCAAGACAATACCAAAGAAGTTTTACCAAAACAGGTATCCTCGCATTTTTTCTGGTTATTTCTTTTCATGCTCTAATTTTGGAAACAAAGCTATAAATTGTAGAGCATATAGAAAGAAAAATATGAAGTTTAAGAATTATATCCTTAAGGATAAACAAGAAACAAATCGAGTTAAGAGAATAAACTATAACTCCTTTGAACCTCTACAATAAGGGGACTTGCAATGCTTCAGATGTCATAACCATGGACATAAAGACATTAATTGTAGACTAATGGAAGTCTCAGAACAACCCAAGTTCATTAGAGAGCATAAGAACCTTTGGAGAGTAAAAACATCAAAAAGGGAATGTCTTATTGCCCTAAAAACTCA
>WSFP011298214.1:0-45967 GCA_009831015.1 Picea engelmannii | reverse complement strand
TTTTTAATCCAAGATCTCGACAGCATCATGCCGAATTTGGGGGGGACATCAGCTACCATAATATACATGACCACACTCTTCATGGGAAACTGAAACAGAGAAACCACCAGGTCTTTGATGACTCCCAGACACTTCACTCTCCTTGAATCGAAAGAGTACAAATCATGATAAGTTTTTGTCACATCCAGTCCCAATTCTTCCATTATTATTTTGGGCATAAGGTTATGGGAAGCCCCTGAATCCATGAGGCATTTATGCAACACTTTATCATGTATGTTCAGGGATGTGTAGAAAGGGGGGGATGAATCATCTCTATCTTCTACCATGGGCCCTAGGACAACTGTTGGATTTTCATCTTGGAGATTTATTGAGTCAGTGGAAGGCTGGGGGGGCTCAGATTGTAGCAGCTTGGAGAGGGACCTTTTGAAATCTTCATTTTTAACTAGCTCGGATAGGGGTACAGGGATTCTAATCTTCTGAATCTCATGCTCAAAATTGAAGGAGGGAATAGGCTTAGGAGCTTCCCTTGCCTCAGAGACAGGTTCCTTGGCTGCTGGCGAAGCATTCTGAGTTTTCTTTTCTTTAGTAGTGGTTGTTGCAACCTTAGTAGGTCTTTCTGCTATGAGGGGATGATCCTGGCTATCAAAATTCCCTTCTTTCTTTCTTGACTTGAGATTATGTCTATTAGGAGTGTTGTTGGCTTTTTCCCCTCTACTCAACTCGTTGATTTGAGTGTTGATAAGGGATTCTTCATATGCAGATTGAGTCAAATGAGGAAACAGGGAAGTGTCCTTGATGTAGTGGATCTCAGGGTCGAGTTCATCCAGATCCTCCCCTTCCTCATGAGAAACTAGATTGTTCTGGAGAGGGGTTTGAATCCTCTGATCATCTCTATCTCTGATCTTATGTTCCCTTGGGAAAGCCTATGGCACATTTTTATTAGGCCTCCTGAAGCCCCTGCTATCTTTATTTTGGGGACTTCTGTAGATGGGATTCCCTTCTAATTCCCACCTTTCCATCCTGGCAGAAAGTGATTTTAGCACTCTAGTTGTCTCATCTGTCTGAAGGGGCAGGGGGGAGGAACTGGATGGGGAAGCTTCAGGCCTCTGCCTGGATGTGTTTCTATCAGCAGTGTTCTTGAGTCAATCAACGACCAATATTTTAGATTCTACCTCCACGGCTGCATCCTGCATGTGGGCCAGAGTAGTGGCTCTTCTTTCCCTCAACAGGAGACAGAAATCGGGATCAAAGGCGCTAGCATAAGTGATCTTTGCAGAGGCTTCAGAGGGTTTTATCTCAGCGGGGATTTTATTGTACATTTTATTGAATCTCTTGGAGAAGTCAGAGACAGACTTTCCTTCTTTTCTCTTTAAATACCCAACCTCTGTCATGTAATACATGAAGTCTTTTTTATCTCCCCACTATCTCAAAAAGGCATTATCCAAATATTCGATCCCATCAATAGATCCAGGAGGCAGGGCCTTAAACCATTTTCTAGCCTTTCCTTGAAGACTATGGACAAAAATCCTCATCCACACGTCTACATGCATGATAACATTATCATCTGTAAAACTGTAAAAGGATTCTAGGTGTTCTTATGCAGTTATGTCCCCCTCATCTGTAAACTTGGGCAGCTGCTTGAGGTAACCATCTGCTGGGAGGGAATTGAGTGGAGAAGAACTCAGAGGAGAAGGATCCCTAAAAGGGGATACTAGGGATGAGCTCCTAAGTGTAATGGGAAACAACATGGGATTTAGGGAGAAGGCTAACGGGCTTAAGCCAACAGACGCTTCTCTTTGTGCAGAAGAGCCAACATTAACAAGAGGAGGAGTGGTAAAGCTAGGAGTGAGGAAATCTTTTGTGGTCCTGGGTATACACCAAGGTATAGCTTCAGGGGAGAGGGGAGTGACAAGGGTTTCTCCCTCCAATCCCAGACCAGGGGGGGGAAACTCAACAGGAACACTCCTGAAATTCAAGAAATGGGAAACTTCAGAAAAACATCTGCTAAGAAACTGAGGATGAGAAAATGGAGTTCCTACAGAAGGAGACGACGGATTACCTAATTCGGTGGTGAAAGCTTCTCCTTCAGAGACCTTTCCTTTTTTGATAACTACCTCCAGATCAGTTTCAGGTGTAGCTAGAGGCAGTTGTGGATGGGACCGCGTGTGTCTGCCTTTGAAAGCCAAAATTAACACGGAAAGTTTGCCACAGTGGAGTCATTGCAATGGAGTCGCCAGGTGCATAGTAGCAATCTTCAACAGTTCTGATCCTTGATGCACCTTCAGAATCAAAGGCTCAATGTTGTTCAATCTTGGGGAAAATTTTCAACTTCGTCCCTGGCAACGGTGCCAGAAATGTTAGCATTAGAAGTCACTCCTGGATTGCAGCAGGAGCAGAGCCCAACACCCATCAATTTATGTCACGATTTGTTTATACAAAGGGGTGATTGAATGGAATTTAACTCAAAACAATGTTGTTCTAACTCCGAAACTAGGTCAGGCATGCATGGGCAAGTGAGGTCTTAGATGAACTTCAGACAGTGAGTTGTAGTAAGGGTGAATAGGGGGGAAGACTTGTATGAGAGAAATGAAAAGTTCTGTCGTAAACATCAGGCTTCTAACAGACTGTAGGAGAAAACATCTAAACGCAAGATCTTCTTACGTTCAAACGCAGAAAACCAGGGAATACAACAATGTACCAACAAATCCTTTATCATAACGTAATTGCAATAATTCATGTGAATCAGTCAATCATGAACTCCTTCGATATGAGATGAAAATTAGATGAGGTAGGAAAATTGTCTGTCATTAAACAATAAATCTTACATACAGATGCATAACCAGAGAACTAGAGTGTCTGTTAAAACTTTACAATCAGGAGCTTTTCTCTACCATCGATCTCCTAAAAAATATCAAAACTAAGTATATATACTCCTAAATATTTCCCAACAAAGGCCTCCCAGATTTTTGAGATGAAGCGCCTCTTCAATCAAATCTGGCCCGCACTCTTCTGTCATACGCCACCTTAATTCTACATGGATCACGCCAGGGGGTATTTGATCCCCTTAAATGATGAATTAGCGTGCGCAGGCTTCCCTGGTGATTCGAGGACTTGGCATGGTTTCTGTGGAAAGAAACAGTACGGAGGACTATCTCGGGCATACTTCCCATCGGGACATCCATACCTTGCAATTAACGAGTGAGGTGAGGTTTCAACCACCCTCTCTCTTCTTCATTTACTCCAAGCAGGTATCAGGGTTGAGATCAAGTTGAACTGGCACCTAGAGAACACGGTGATCCCTTCTACAGCTATACCCAGCGTTTCGGCCCTTTGCGCAACTCTTAATATCACCTCCAAGCGACTTCGGGTTGTGACCTTGTGCCTATCTTCAAAGGCGCTTTCGACGTTCGGGGTTTGTGGATAGGAAGGAGTAGATCCTTTCTCTTCGAAGTTGCGATGGGAAAAATGTCGAGAGGGCCCAATGGGTGCCACGCGCCCCTCTTTGATCTGACGGTCCTAAACTAATTCGGCAATACTGTGGGCCCAGGTCTGGGCATCTTCGGCACTTCGCATCTCAGGGATATGAAAGATTTGCTCCTTGCGCTTCGAAGTCGTGATGGGAGAAAAGGCAGAGAGCCTAATTGCACACCATGTGTCCCTTCGAGATGAATGGCTAAGATCGCCCTCGGCTCTTCGAGACCCATCTTGCCAAATGATAAACCTTAGCGCCCCTCCTCCAGGCTTGCTCCCTTGTGACCAAGCGCCCAAAACCATGGGCCCGATTCTGGGTGCTTTTGGTGCTTCGGGGTTTGGGGTTCTGAGACATGAGATTACGAGAGACTTTTACCCTTCGAACTCCCGAATGTCGATATGTCAATGTGACTAGATCTTCCGCCATGCGTCACTGGGTTAGACGACCCAGATTTTGTCTTGAAATATAGGTGCTTTCTCTGACGCTACAGCTCGAGTAACTTGGTAGCCCTGATATCCCGATGACCATCGATCAACTTTATAGATGGGTCTTGATCGCTTGACAACAAACTTCGCCAGCTCGCTTGACTTGTACCCTGAAAAGAGATTCTTATGTGTTGTGCTTGGGCGCTTCTTGTGCAACCTGTAGACCTAGGTACTTTTGTGCCCAATGACAAAAATTGTTGTTAACAAATTCCACCTCATTTCCACGTGGCTCCTAGTCACTCGTGCCCTCCCATGTGGCACTTATGTGGAATATTCCACCTAGATACATCGGGCCATCTTAATCAACAACCTTGATCACTTGGGTTTGTCTTCATTGTCATCAGGGTTCTCCTCCCATGTAGTTACTAGTCACCCCAAATACCAGCTCTGACGACGACCACTCTGATCCAAAACTTAAAGCTCTTGGGACTTGATCTATAATGTCTCTCATCATGTCATCACCCCTATCTTTCACAGTGGTTAACACCCATCCCTTAATATTCTTCTTACGCGACAATGTGGGACCCATGAAAGATCGACGACTGAGATTTAATCTCATCTACTCATCAATCAAATGTTTTCGTTAATCCTAATATTCCATCGTCGTCTTAACTCAATGCCCGACTTCCTTCCTTTAGGTCATCAACTTCCCTTGTGTCGACGATACTGAAATCATGTAACGACCCAGACTCCACATAGATCACCTCTGATAGAATCGACAGTTATCATTCCTTCTTTGGATTACCCTATCATCGTTGGAAATCTTTCTCTATCCTCTCCCAAATATCCACTCATCATCCTCTAATGAACTATCAGGATCTAACAATGTCCATATCCTATGGTCTAGGTTAAAATCAAGCTCATAAGGCTTCAAGCCTCCACTTGGACACTCATGACCATTTCCCATTTCTCTGGGAACACTTGTCACCACTAGGACTCATTAGTTGTTGAGTTGGAAAATTGCATCATGATGACATCATTCTCCCATTTTCCTTACTTAAGAAAGTCCCACAACGATCTATGGCTGAGGTTACTTCTCATTAGTGCATCGATCAACGGTTCATATATTTTGTATGCCTTTGTCATCATCAGTACTCTTGTCTAACACACAACCTTACTAACCTCCATGTTCTGACGACGACACATATGGATCCAACGGTCCATATGTCATCGTCATCACCTTCCATGGATCAACTACTATCATTTCTTATGAGGATACCCTGTCATCATCAACACTCCCTTTCCGTCGACACTCCAAGGAAATTACTATCCTCAACACTTCGACAATGATTTTATCGTTGGGGAAATTTCTCCTGCCTTATCTCTATACCTTTGATTGCTCTCCTCTAATGAACAACTAGGATATAACAACATCTAGATTGTAATCAAATGCATAAGGACCTCTTGTCCTTCCAAATCCACTCTAGTCCCCCTAACCACTCAACAAGTGACACATGTCACCCTAGGTAACATGTTGGCCATGACACTAGTGTGCCACGTCAACATCATGACATCATCACCTCTTTGATATATTAACTAGGACTTAAGGAAATCCACGGCTAAGATCAAATATCAACTCTATGCTAATCAATGGTGCTCATTAAATCTTGAGTCTTCATCATCGTCGACTCCTTGGATCGTCCCTCAACTTTACCAACCAACTACTTCTGATGACGATGCTTTCCTCAATGAGGACTTGGGATCTCCTGACCTATAGATCTAAATACCATGATTTAAGGTGAAGGATGAAGGGATATTTCAATCAATTGGAATTTCTCTCATTCGTTGACCAATCACTTGTCGACACACGTCATCCCAAGGACACGCCAACCGCCACACTGATATTCGTCGTCAGCATGATGTCAATGCCCCCTTTTTCCATTTAACTAGGACCTAAGGAAATCTATGGAGGAGATCAACTCTCACCTCGGTACCCATCGACAACTCTTGTTTCACCACGTCATCACCTTTATCTTCGTCAACACTTTGGATTCTACACCCCAACTTCACCAACTATCCACTCCTGAAGACAATGTGCCAGGGATCAATGGTCCATATTTACTGGCCTGTAATCTAACAACCATGATTTAAAGAAAGGTCCAAAGGAATTCCTCGCCAAATGGGGCCCACTTATGTCTTGTCATCCAATCCCAAGTGACACATGTCACCACTTAGAGACATCTTGGCTGCCAAGTTGGCACACCATGTCAACATGATGTCACATCCACTTTCCTCACTCTTGGCTGAGACCAACCGTAATATATGACTCAGACGTACCAACCCTCATGTCAATTGACGACCCCCAATAGTTCTCAGGCCTATATCGTCATCGTCACTTTATGGACATCACTCAACCTCACCAAACTCATGCTCTCGACAATGATGCCACTGGCTTAAATGATCCGGATCTCATCAGGGTTTCTCCCAATAGATCGACAATCGTCGTTTTGTCTCGAGGTCTCCTCCATCATCGTTGTCAGTATTCTCATAAGCCCTGACACTTGGTTGTTTCTAAAAATGATGTCTTTCCTGAAAAAATCTCATAATCTACTCGCCATGCCAATCCAACGGTTGTAGATCCTCCTAAATCGAACACAAAATCTTCTTTAGGACAACTATTTGATCTTGGACTTAACCGATTTCAAGGAAACATTCCAAGTCTTTTCCAAAAAGTATTACCATTCCTTTAAGGAATTTCACCTTACCCTGAAACCACTAAGGCAATTCTTTCTTTGCCACTGAGGTGGATATTTTCATCCTGTGAACTTTCCATACTAGGACAGGTAAATTCCTCAGTAGAATTAAGACTCTTTGTAATATTCTAGATATAAAAAGTATGAAGAATAGAAATAAAATGCTAGAAATGGCAGATGAACAACAATATAACCAGAACAACACCACAATAATACTGAAATGATAACAGAATAACACCAGAAAGAGCACTTCGATTACTAAGAGAAATGTTCACTTGCCTCTTCGAGGGGGAAACCTCCAATTGAGCAAATCTCTATTACAATAATATTCAAGACAACAGTTCCCATACCCTCAACTCCTATTTATACTAAATATGTCTATCAAAAGAACCATCTAGAGGAAGATCCTTCTAGAAGAAGAATCTTCTATTAGGTATTCTTACATTCGACTTATTCTTCCTTATTTATATGCCTTATTAATATTGACCTTTATTACATCGAAATATATTATTCTACCTATGTAAGGGGTTAGGTCCCTAACATGTCCTCCCCCTTAAAAAAAACCTTGTCCTCAAGGCTTGAGATGTAGAAATTGTTGCAGAATGGTAGTTGGTTCCCAAGTGGCATCTTCTAGGGTTGTATCTTTCCAATGGACTAACACTTCCTTGATGTTTCGCTGACGCGAGCGACACTCATGTTGGTCCAAAAATTATTTTGGTTATAGCCAAATGGAGCCTTCTTCGTCCAACTCGGGAATGTTGGTTTGAGTTTGGCACTTAGTTCCAATCACCTTCTTTAAGTAGGAAACATGAAAAAAAAGATGTACCTTAGAATGACTGGGCAAAGCTAACTGATAGGTCACCTGTCCCACACGCTTGAGAATGGTATAAGGACCATAAAATTTGGGTCCCAGTTTCTGACAATGGTCAGCCTTAAGGGAATTTTTCTTGTAAGGTTGCAGCCAAAGAAACACCTGATACCCTTGTATAAATTGACATTCATAGTGACCTTGATATGCTTGTTGCTTCATGTGATTATGGGCCATGACAAAATTCTCTTTGAGGGTACAGAGAATAGCCTCTCTAAGTGTAAGCATTTGATCCACTGCCTAGACCTTTGAGACACCTGGTAAATATGAGAGAATTGAAGGTGGATTTTTTCCATATACTGCTTCAAAAGGAGTCATGTGGGTAGTTGTATGGTATGAAGTTTTGTACCACCATTCATCTAGTGGCAACCATTGAGCCTATTGATTTTTCTTTTCCGATGCAAAACACCTCAAATATGTTCCCAAGCACTTGTTGACAACTTCAGTCTAACCATCATTCTGGGGATGATAAGTTATGCTGAGATGCAATTGGGTGCCTTGTAGCTTGAATAGTTCTTGACAAAAATTGTTGGTGAAAGTTGGGTCGCGATGAGAAACAATAGAATGTGGCATGCCATGAAGCTTGAAGACCTGATCCATGAAAAGTTGAGCCACAGTGGATATTGTTAATGGGAGTTGAAGAGCACAGAAATGAGAATACTTGGAAAGGCGATCAATGACCACCATGATGACTAATTTATTGTCTGATTTAGGTAATACTACAATAAAATCCATAGAGATATTGCACCAAATAGCAGGTGGAATCGAAAGAGGTTGTAGTGTGCCAGGATATTTGACTATTTCACTCTTATTGCGTTGACACACAACACATTCAACCACAAAATTACGAACTCCTTGTTTCATACCCTCCCAGAAAAAAGAACGTTTGACCCTGTCATAGGTTTTGGTAAACCCTGAGTTCCCAACTGTGGGTGTAGCATGAAGCTCATAAAGTTCCATGGATTTAAGTTTTGATCGTTTACTTAAATACAAATGGCCTTTGTATCGAAGATCATCATGGAGCCAAGAGTACCCTGGGGAAACTGGAGAATTGGACTGCAATTGTTGTATCAAATGTAAACTTTTGGGATCATGTAGCAATTCCTGGCGAACGTCTTGGAGCCAATCTGGTACAATGAAGGAGAGAGAAAAAAGGGACCCTTCATCTTCATATTTTCGAGAAAGTGTATCCGCAACCACATTGTCCTTTCCTTTCTTGTAAATGATCTCATAATCATATCCAAATATCTTAGTCCCCCATTTGTGTTTCTCTGGGGAGTAAATGCATTGTTCCATAAAATACTTGAGTCTTTGATGATCTATTTTAATTTGGAAGCTTTGCCCCAATAGATAAGGGCCCCAAATATCAACGACATGCAAAATAGATAACAATTTCCTTTTCATATATTGATTTGCCCAAATTTCATTCAGATAGTTTTTTGCTGGTAAAGGCCAAAGGCCGACCCTCTTGCATAAGGACAACACCAATTCCTTTTCCTAAAGCATCACATTCCAGGACAAATGTCTTTATGAAATCAGGAAGTACCAGGACTGGAGTGGTGCACATGGCCATCTTAAAGGTTTGAAAATCTTGAGCAACTGTTGGAGTCCAAGTGAAAGAATTTTTTTTAAGGAGTGCAGTGAGAGGGGCCGCAATCTTTCCATAGTTATTAACAAACTTGCGATAATAACCTGTTAGGCCCAGAAATCCATGCAATATTTTGAGATTATTTGGGTGAGGCCAGTCTTACATAGCTTCAATCTTTTTAGGATCCACCCTGACGTCGTTCTTGCCAACAAGATGACCCAAGTATTCGACTTCTGAGGTGCCAAAAGGACATTTAGATTGTTTCAGGCAAAGTTGGTGTTGAGAGAGTAGATGGAGAACTCTATCCACATGAGCAATATGGTATGTCTGGGCTTTACTATAGATGAGGATATCATCAAAGTAAACTAAGACAAAACGACAGAGAAAAGGATGGAAGACATGATTCATTAGGCTTTGGAAAGTGGAGGGAGTACTACAAAAACCAAAGGGCATGACCAGAAACTCATAGTGGCCCTCATGAGTTCTAAAGGCAGTCTTAGGAATTTCTTCCTCTTTCTTACGGATCTGGTGGTAGCCACAATGAATATTAAGTTTAGTAAAGAACTGGGCGCCACTCAATTCATCCAAGAGGTCATCAATGACAGGAATGGGAAATTTGTCTTTAATGGCGAGTTTGTTGAGGGCACGAAAATAAGGAAACATGCATCAAGAACCTTCGTTTTTTATGACCATGACCACAAGAGAAGAGTAGGGGCTCGTACTAGGGCGGATAACACCTTCGTTAAGCAGTTCTTGAACCATTTTCTCAATTTCATTTTTTTGGTAAAAGGGGTGACAATAAGGATGGATATTGGGAGGAAGGATTCCTGGGACAAGGGGAATGGAATGATCATGAACACCACGAGAAGGAGGGAGTCCCTACGGAGTGGAAAAAACCACTTGATGTTTAGAGAGGAT
The DNA here is from genome assembly GCA_009831015.1 of Picea engelmannii. NCBI lineage: Eukaryota > Viridiplantae > Streptophyta > Pinopsida > Pinales > Pinaceae > Picea > Picea engelmannii. The sequence goes on along the minus strand of WSFP011298214.1, from coordinate 35,943 downwards.
GGATTGGAGGTCATGCAACACAGAGGGTGTCTCAGTTGCTTGTATGGCATGGAGTTGGGAAATAACGCCTGAATGACCTTTTTTTAGAAGCTTTTCCATGCAATGGGAACTAATTATCTCAGGGGAACCGATGGTGATGCCTTGGAACTTATATTGTTGGCCCTCCTGATCAAATTGCATGGTTAATTCCTTAAAATCCATGAGAATGGGACCCAAATTTCTTAGTCAGTATGCACCCAACACAATGTCACAATCACCCATGTTTATAGAAAACATATGAGATTTAAGGTGCTAGTCACCAATTTAGAGACGTACATTTTCACAACGCCCTCCACATTTCATGGACCCACCATTGGAAATCATGATTTGGAAATTATTGACTGCACGGATATAACAATTAGTTTCTTGGTCAATGTGGCGATGAATTAAATTATGGGTGCTTCCATTATAAGCAAGAATGATGACCTTCCTATGCTTGATGTAGCCAATTATTTTGAGGGTTTGGGGAGCATAGAAGTCAGTGAGAGCATTTAGGGAAATGACCAGTTCTACTTCAGGAGGTTCTGAGGGAGGGGAAATGTTGGTGGGTTCAGGTGACTCAGACACAAGGGGAGCTTGAACATCCTCTTCTAAAACATCCTCTGATATGTCCATAAAAAAAAATTGTTCCTTACACTTGTGTCCTGGAAATTATTTTTCATGACAATTATAACAAAGGCCTTTGAGTTGGCATTCAACCATTTCGGCCCTGGTCAATTTTTGGATATTTAGTGGAGTAGAAGGAGGAGTGGGATTTATTGGTTTAGTGTGAGGAATAAAGGAGGGTTTCTGGTTTTGAGAAGAGACAACCTATTGTGATTCCTTAGCTCGTTTAGTAGCCTCCACCCAACTCTAAGGTTGAGCCATAAGGACATGGGCACAAATCTCATCCTTGAGGCCAATGATAAAACATTCTGGGAAAAAATCATCAGACATGCCCTCTGTATGAAAATCCAGTCGCTCAAAAGTATCTATAAAGTCTTCCACTATGCCAATTTTTTTCAACTTTGTCAAACGGCCTAAATGGTTGGTGTCAGTGTCAAAGCGTTCATAAATCTTTGCCACAAACTATGTCCAAGCAACATACCCTTTACGGGAAGTTTTTCTCCATTTCCACCATTGCCAACATTCTTGATCTAGATGGAAAAAACCATACCATAGTTTGGCCAAGTCATTTGTAATGTCATACAAAGAGAAATAATGTTCCATTTGAGTTACCCAACCAGTGGGATATGAGCCATCAAATGTGGTCACATCCACCCGCGAAAGGCGTAGGTCATGCTGAAAATTATGGGAATGAGAGGAAGTTTCATATTCGATATGCAAAGGTGGGTCAGATAAAGGGGGATTTGTAGGGATATGCAACTTGGTGCAGATCATCTAAGTGACAGATTCAAGCTAGGTAGTCATTTCATGTTTGAGGTCTTCTTTGATTTCCGCAATTGAGGTGGTGATAGAGGAATGCATGTTTTTATTGATGGTGGAAATATTGGCACTGAGTTGTCTCACTTCTTTTTGGGTCTCTGTGAAATTAGATTGCAAGGTATTGAAGCGAGCTTCCAAGTCTTGGCTATAGGTATGGACCATGATGATGAGGGAACTGAAAAGGGGCGGGTGGGGTCAAAAATTTTGCTAAAAAATGATAGGTATGAATGTGATAAGGGCGAAGAGATCAATCCAATGGAATAGGTCTCAAATAATGGTCCAAAAAATTCCAAACAATTTTGTTTCACCTATAGAGTTATACTCCAGTCTAAAGAATAATGCAGTGATGAAATTCCCAAATGCTTAACCAGGAAGAAATGTGTAGTGATTTGGAAACTCTAACACAGTTGTGCGGCAATAGATATTGTCTTTTTTGTTTTTTTGTTTCCATCCCCAAGGGTTAGGTATTCAAGGGTTCTACAGACAAGGATTCTCCCTATGCTATAGCTCTTTGATATACGTTCGGGGTCCAACAGTAGTACTCGTCCCAATATCTTAGGGAACCAACAAAGGAGGATAGATAATGCCCGTAGACGTACTACCTAACTACCCAGGTACTAGAGAATATCTTCCCGAGTGTTGTTCTCAGTGGCACTATAGCAGTCAAGTGGTCGATCGGTTTATCTAAAGAGGGCTTCAAGAAATCTAGGTCGATCCGTATACAGGTGTTGTCTGATGCGCTACCACTAGAAGGGGTACCAACAGGGGTTACAAGGGTGGCCAACAGATGTGCTCTTAAGTACCACTTGTATTTCCTACGTGTATGAATCCCCAACTGCGGGTTTATGCTCATAATGACAGATCTCTGTAGCTTAAATATGTCAGAATACATATCTACCCTGGAAAAAAAATTAACCCACAATTTTTTGTCGAGGAAAGTGCTCTGATACCACTTGTAATATTCCAGATATAAAAAGTATGCAGGACAGAAATAAAATGCTAGAAATGGCAGATGAACAACAATATAACCAGAACAACACCACAATAATATTGAAATGATAACATAATAAAACCATAAAGAGAAATTCGATTACTGAGAGAAATGTTCACTTGCCTCTTCAAGAGGGCAACCTCCAGTCGAGCAGAGCTCTATTACAATAACATCCAAGACAACAGCTCTCATACCCTCGACTCCTATTTATACTAAATATGTCTATCAAAATAACCATCTAGAGGAAGATATTGACCTTTATTACTTATTGCTAGGCCTTATTAATATTGACCTTTATTACATCTGAATATATTATTCTACCTACGTGAGGGGTTAGGTCCCTAACACTCTTCAAACCACCCAAAGGCCTCTCTCGGGAACTAAGACATTCCAGCGTTGATCTTAGGGAACTTTTGCTCATTCCTCCTTGAAGTATTGTTCATTCTTAGTTTATAATCATGTTTTCTTTTCACATGAATCATACTACAACAAATATCCTATTGCACACACAGGAGGCACAAACATATCGATACATCCATGATTACATTCATAGGAGGGAACTGTTGCTACAGTTCCTTTAGTAATTTAAGATAAAAGGCAGGGTCCTCCGGCTCATATTTGAAATACACATGAAATTCCATACAGATACATTTCATACAAGTCCAAAGGCCTCTCGATGGAACAAAACCAAGCCCATAAATCAAGCTCACATGTCCACTAATATGATTATAGACATTACAGCCATATATTTCAATTCAATACATGAAGTGTAGAGATACTTATCTTTTACACGTTATTTACATCCAATTGATTGTGGGTGCTCGCCTTTCCATCAAACCATGGGATTTTCATGCTTAGTAACCTCAGAAGCATGCCACCCCGTGCTAGGTTGTGAATATAGCACATGGGAATCTCTCTCAGGTTCATAGTGAGATTGGTATGTGAGGGTCACTCTCCTTCACATGCTATTGGTCAGGATTTTATCCCACCCACCTAACTCGAGCCTCTTTCAGGTTTATCATATGCTCTCACAGCATCAAGGTAGCGACCTCTTCAGCTCAAGTTGGGATCTTGGATTTTCAGCTAACCTATAAAACCATGCCTCCAACATTTTCCTATTGTTTCTTCTCTCACATCCTTCCTCTTCCTATGGGTATTTTTCTTTCTATTCATATTTTTCTTAGACCCGAAACTCATAGCTCATTTGTTCCCAAGCTATGAACTCCCCCTCTAGTTCTTCCTCGTGTATTTTCTTTTATTCCCTCTTGTTGTCTATTGCATGCACACACCCCCTGGAAGGTTCTCGATGTGTCCCCTCATTTATTCTGTCAGAAGGAACCCATGGGATCAATCTGGGGATGCAGGAAATGGTACTATGTGGTAATTTTGGTTGATATTTTTCCGCTTCCTTAGCAAGATATTCCATACTTATATTCATTGATAAGGGTTGGTTGTTCAACTATCATCCCCCTCTCATTAATTGATTTAACTTGAAACCAGAAAAGGGAAATAATTTATTATTTCCAAATGAAATAACTAAGCAAGGAGATTTGGGTCATCTTAGTATAATGAATCCCCTCAATAGTCTCCTTCATTATTTCCTCTAGTGGTATCATGGACAGTAATTTCAAGGCTTCACCCCCACAATCAATTTTTGGCACTTTTAAATCATACAATAATACATTTAAAATGTTCATATACCATTGAATGGAAATCATCGATCATGATTAATTGCAAGTTGGGGGAAATAGGGGTATTGCAATCCCCTCCCCCTTAAAGGAACATCATCCTCGATTTTCTTTTCATCTTAGCAACACATGCCATACCTTATCTTTTGGTTGCTTCAATGACATCTTCCTTTGCTTGATCCAGTCCTCACTCCGACTCTAGACCTTCAAAACATGCCTACAATCAATATCAAACAACATGCTTATTAATTCACAATTTCATGCATAAAGATTTCATTGTTGTCCATAATTCAAGATAAATACACATTCTGAGCACAAAACTTATCTGTGTAATTCATGGATCTCTATCCATATGGCTATATTATTAAATTTGTTCATTGTTTTCCCTGTAAATACCCATTATACTCATGATCGTAACCAACAAATTACAAGAGTCATCAAAATCTCCTCTTCCTTGCGGTCACTCACCTTTCAGACTCAGGCTTAGGCATCCCCTTATGTGGTATACAGTCCCTCAGGAGATTCATCTTTGTTGTCAAGGATTTCTCACACAAGAAGAGTTTTTTGAGACTTCATTGAGTCTTATAGATGAGGCGTCCCTCTGACTTTCTCTGTCAAGGCATCCCTCCAGCCTGTGTTACCAAAACACAACAATCTTCACAATTATCATGGCCTATCACAGGGTTCTCATGTCACAATAGTAGCCTTTTTCATGTTTTCCCAGCTTGGCAGCCATCATCTACCCCTCTAAGATAGATTTGTTATCTCACATGTATTACATGCACACAGTAACCGTGAGATACTATTATCAATTTCAATCAAATTTTCTTCAAATATTTTACCCATAGATTTCTAAATTCACATTTCTATTTTTTAGATTTGTTCCACATTGGAACCAGATTCCACAAGTATGATACTTCCTTCTCATATATGTTTGTCTTAGCAGGAATTGGTCTTACTTACAGGGATTACCTTTGTTTCCATATTCAATACCTTTTTTCCTGCAATTCCATCTTCATACATCCAGTCAAATTGTTAGTTCTCTTGCACATTTTATTTTCAAAATTGTGGCTTCCAAACAATTTCAGAACTGCACATACTAACAATCAATTTATTTCTATGTATATTCAATAAAATTAAATGGATTATCTTTCCTTACACATACATCATTTCAACATCCAAGATTTTCAAAATGAAACCAAACATTAAATGAACTTAATCCATGCACCAATGTCCATGGCCACATTCACACACAATGCACTCTTGCATTGAGTTTTAGCTTTCCATATTTCATATTAGGAAATTTTCCATGGTGTGTTGGGACTCATCAAATCCTCTCACCACATGGATTAACTATCCACATTCAGTATTACAATAGAAATATAATTTATTCCACAAAATGATCATAACCTTGAATCAACATTAGAATTTAATTATTAACATATAAATTATTTCAAGAGAAACCTTACCCAATTCCTCTTCAACCTGATGCCACAAAGAATCTTAACTTTGTACTTACCTAGCTTCCAGCAGCCTTCTAAGTTTAACTTCTTGGTGGTGCTTTAGCGAACTTCCAAAGTCCCTTCATCAATCTTTCAATGACAACCTTCTTGTATTTATCCTTTACTTGAGGTTGTCCATCATTGGCAACTATCCTCCCCCAACAACTCTAATTACTTTTCCTAAACATAACATGCATATTCACATTAAAAATTGTATCATCGGTTATTTTAAATAAAAAATCATTTATTATAGCATTTAATTCAGCAAATAAAACATTTCTAGATATGTCCCAACATATATATGTGCACTCTACCACATTATCCTCAATGTGCTCACTAGTGTAATCACAAAATATTCCAACTATTTCGGTATACTACAACCATCAACATTCTCATGTTGGAATCATCCACACATGACTAGCATTTAAATTTCCTCATCCAAAGAAACATAATAAATAACAAGAAGGGATTTAAGGGACCCTTCCCTTTTTTCCAACTCCTTCTACACAATATATTTTTTTTAGCTTAACTAAACTATCCCCAAGGCCTCACTGCCTTTTCATAATCATGAATTTAACCAAGATCATTCATTTAAACCTATTTATTAAATCATTTTCCTTTGCTTTCACAATTGTTCTTTTAAGGCTTACAACTATGTTAAGAAAATCAAATTTTTAAAGTGAGAAAATTATTTCTCCTTCTTTGCTTCTGCAATCTATCCCTCTTGGGATCTTCCTGCTCTCTTCCTTGATCAGTCTCAGTCAAGTTCACCTTGAATTTTCCAGGATATATCATCATGCTGCAACATCATGATTATCTCATAATTAATTATGAACCAGTGCATTCTGCACATTTTCCAAATCCGAAAGAAGATTGGTCAATCATTCATTAACATATATTTCATTCAAGTATTATATTTTAAAATGTAATCCAAGATTCTTGTACAAATAGGCTTTGCATCCCACTGCCTGGTTCCCATCAGTCATTAAGATTATGGCTCGATTTTCCTGACAAAGTTCCCTACACAGTTCCCCCATCGGGAACTTCTTAACATGCAACTCCATCAATGCACATTCATCATCATTATGAAATGACCTCAATCTAGAGTCAATCCTATCCTCATTATTCTATATATTTACCCAATATTCCATAAGGAATATAAACATTCATTCTTAGTATGCATTCCAGTTTACACATTCACACATGCACCTTATTCCATTTTTCTTTCATATTCTATGCACTTAGACACATGAATCAACTGTTATGTGTGTCCACCACTGACACACTTCATAGTTTCACTTGCATATATGATTATATCATTTCACTCATGATTGTTCACAATCATTTACATAGAATTTTCAAAGACATAATCATATTTCCTTCTACAATAGCAACAAAGCACTTCTTGCTCTTTACTCTTTCAACTTTTTATATTATCTCTTTTTGAGGAAGGGAGTACGCCCTCCTCAAGATATTTAGTTCCTCAACACAGGGCGAGCCATGCATCCATGGAATTATTCAATCTAGGAAAGTACTCATTTTCCTTAAATATCTTAAAGATCACTGAATCCTAACTGCAATCATAACATGCATCCAAGTATATATATAAGCATTGCAAGATCACTACTTGCACCTTTATGTGTCATCCACACACATTCACATTTAAAACTTCCACATCATTCATTCTTGGGATATTACAACCATTCATATGGCAAGTCCCATAGGGATACTCATAATTATGCTACCATCTTTTAAGGAAACAACCAGCAAGAACCACTCTCGCCCAACTACAATAAAATCAATCCACAAACCAGAAATTTAAATGAGTAATTACAACATTACCTAGGGCAGTAATGTGCCCAAATCCAACTTCCTTTCATGCTTCAAACCATTCTTTACCAAGAGAATAATTTATTATCATTCCCTCTAACTACTGCTTGAGCATATTAAGCCATACCCATATGGCTACCATCCATCTATGTATGTCAATCTAACTTATTAGTCATCTAGAAATGATCCAACGCTTCCTTTAATAGACTGTATATCAGTCCTTCATTAATCAATACATTCTTATCTTAATAAGGAAATAAGAGTAGCATCATCGACATTTCATTCATGTTTCTTATTCTCTTGCTGACATTAAGTCATTATTGACCAAAATATCCCATCAACATACCATATCTTACAACCAACCACATGTTGTAACATGTATATTTGCATGTTCATACATTATTACTCATTACCATGTGCATTACAACATATCTATGCTTTGCATTTCATGCATAACAAGTACTCATGTCATTAAAAAGGTACACATTTTTGTATAGCCATGAGCTCATATCCTAGCTCATATGTTCATGTCACTTCACCTCTTTTCTTAGGACTATGATTCAACATCCCAAAGGACTAATTTTTCTTTGCTTAACTAGGTTATTCCATCTACAGTTTCCAACCATTATAAGTCAAGTAATTGACCTTACAATTTCTCCATCAATCCTCTGATCATGAGGAATTTTACATACATGTTTTAGTGCTTTATTTAAGTAGTGATTAATACTACTAATGATTCTATCAATCCATACTAAATTCCTTTAACCACAAGGAAATTTCCATAAGGATTTTTGGTGCACAGTGGGTAGACCTGAGGTTAATCATTAATAAACCAACAAAACCCTTAGACACTGACCCTTTCGGCATCACTTGCAAGCAATTGAAGTCTCACCCAAGGCATCTAGAGGGGTTGTAGGAACCAAGTCTATGCAGTGATGAGAGGAAGTGAGGCATTCAACATAACCATACTATGCATTATCCATTCATCTATTGTGTGTGCATTTTATGTTAGTTTACTTTTAATTAACATTCAATATACCCTATGTGAGACATTACTCCACTTAACATTCATTCATTCATCATTAATAACATATAACCGTGACATATTCATAATACTAGACATTTATCTTCATTGCACAGTAAAAGTAAACATCATATGCATCATAACACACAAAAACAACACATCAAGACACAAGGTTTTAACGTGGTTCACCCCAAACTGGGCTACATCCACAATGACTGGCTTATTATTTTATTCATTATCAATCTCCTTACAGTTTCACACTATGCTTACAATGATATATATCATTTGACATTACCCAAACTTGCCTCAATCATTTTGCTGCAATGCGAGCCTAATTCTCGGAAACCTCAGTCATCACTCAAAACACGCAAACACTTAGCCAATTATTCACTCTTCCATACTTGAATCCTCACTTATGACTTATTATTCACTTATAAAACACTTATACCCAAAAACCCATCAAAATTTATAGTTTTACAATAGGGTTAAGCTTGTTATAATGTGGAAAAAATTTCCCAAAATCCTAACTACTTTCCACCTTTTGTGTGTCAACTCCCCAACATGCTCCAACTACTTTGCGCCCACGTTTCTCCTGATCTAAAATTTCATGTGATCCATTCCTACGTGATTCCCAAGACTTATCCAAAAAAACTTTCTCCAACATGCCCCCAATGCTAACATGTAGCTCGTCCCAAACCACTTCAGGTATGTTTCCATGTCGCCAAAAAAATTTGTAGTATATCGTTGGTCGTTGCAACTTTTTATGTGAATTGTGCTTCTTGTTGTACAATTTCCTCAGCCATTTCTGAAGTTAAGTGAGTCTTCAATTTTTCAGTGGTTTCTTGTGCTACTATCTTGACCTTTCCTTGAGTGGCTACTAACTCCGCAGTCACCGTATAGGCTTCTTCTTGGAATAACTAAATATTTTTCACGCAATCCTGTTACTCTGCCCTTAGTTGATTTATTTCTTAATATAGATCATATTTTCTTCCATTATTGTTACCACCTCTACTAGAGGTAATGTACTCGTGACTTCTTTGAACTTGTGTGCCTTATCCTACACATCATGTATCTTCTGGCCAATCTCCTACAACTCCACATCTTCAGTCAACTACGTCCAAATTCCCATGCTTTCTTCATACATCTTAACACATTCTCCTTCCATAATCTTGATGTTCTTTATGCTTGTGGTGGCCATATTTTTTCATTTCTCCCTTTCCTCCATGGGAGTGCTTGGTATCTATCATGCCTCTAGGTTGATGATCTTTATTCGGAAACCCTGAATGGCTTCACTCATCTTTGTCACATGTTCCTCCAATGGGGAATATTCCTCTCTAATCACTTTTGGAATAATGTTATATACCCCTTCAACTACCTATTTGACTCTCTCAGCCTTGTGTGCTTCCTAGTCCCATTCCTTCCCGAGTTGGTCATATTCTGGTTGCAACATGTCCTTACCTGTGATTATCTTTGTCAACTCCAACAAGGTTGAAACTGCATGCACTTGAAGTTCCTCTATCTGCTTGATTGTAAGACATACAAAATTTATGTAGGAAACTGAGATACCACTAAGTCAATATGACTTAGTGCCTTGACTTGCTCTGTCAATTCTATTGTGGGGAACTCTAAGGCTCTCGTCGCTATCTTCATTACACGCATTTATTTTTATATGATAGAGGTCATCTATTGCACCTCAACTGTCTATGTTGTATGATATGTTTTCACTTGTTGTCTTTTTTGTACTGTGGAAAGTTGTGTGGTCTCCAAAAATTGTCACAACACAACAATATGTTCTTACATGTTTGAATGCCTTTCTTTTTGTTGTTTTTCTACACGCTCAAAATCTTCATTTGTTTCTTTCTTAACTTGGTCTAAATTCTTGTCCAAGTCATCTTTTGTGAGGGTTTGAACAGTCGGTTCCCTTACGACTTTCATTTTCTTGTGTTGTGTGGCTTCTTTCCTTGTGTCTATATGTTTTCTCTTCTCTCCCATGTGCAGTACAGTCTTCCCTTTGTCGTTTCTTTTCTCTTATTCCTCTTCTCCACTTGAGATAAATTCGGTCTCTGGTTGTTGTGTCTCTAGTTTCTTAGTCTTTGTTGATGGTATTTTCCAATCGTCGGCCCAATATTCCATAATGTGTCCCATCTCTTCCTCATTTAACATGTATTATATGGGAAGCCATTTCTAATTTGGATTCTTCTTGGCTTTCACATGCATGTGATGGAACCCTACCTTAAAGTGCACAACTGAAATGTATGCTTCGAACACCTATGGTGGTATGCATAGTGTACTATGAATGCTTGTCTGAAACGTTTCCTTGTATATATGGAAAGCAACATTATTATATAACCATCGCACCTTATGTGTAGTGTGCCATAAGTTCTGATATCTTGCAACTAGGCATGGCTTATTTTATACTCCCTAAAACAGTGTATTATCCATCTCCCTCCATGTTAATAGTGCAATTAGAATTAATATCCATACGTAGTGAAATTCAGTCCCTTTATCTTGCACCTTTTCAAAGTCGATCAAGAATTGGTTGAGAAAAAATGTCACCCATTTCATCAGCATGCCCTCGACGCACTTCTCAGTTGTCGCTATGATTGTCGCTATTACTTGGTCCTTCCCACACTTCCTTAACAATTTAAAAGCTAATGCTTGAGTCACAAACCTCATTGTGGGGTCACATATGCTTTCTACATCTAAATCATATTGTCCTTGAAATGTATGAAATTTTTCTTTAATGCTTTCTAATAGAGCCTTCTCATTCTTCTTGTCTGAAAATATCAGTGAAGGGTCATCCCCTTGCGATGGTAGTCCAGTAATGCGCACAATAAATTATGTATCAATTGAGTCTGGCATGTTGATCCATAAGTACCCTCCATGTACACAACTCAACAACATCTTCACACAGATGTTAATCTCTACGCTCCTTGTTGGCCCTTGACCAAGTTTTGAAGAATACTTGGTCATATTTGACCATTTTTGGGACTGCGACAACTTGCCAAAGATGGAGCGCAACGCGAAGCAGAAATTAGGGAAGCAAGACCTATTATTGGGTCTCTTTTAGGGTTTTGGGTTGATTTAATCTATAAATAGATACTTAGGCCCATTTTGTAATCTATAAATAGATACTTAGGCCCATTTTGTAATCTATAAATAGATACTTAGGCAATGTAAGTAGCGAGTAGTAGTACATCTATGTGATGTATAGAAAAAGGTTTAGTGATAGTAGTTGGATCTGTGTGAGTGGATGTATATTGCAAGTGCTCTGTGCATGATTGTAAGGAGATTGAAAAGCTAAGTGCAAGTTTTTGTAGTTTTGGGTTGAAGTGCAAGGAAGAAGGATCTAGCGAGCTGCGTAGATCTTTTGTCCTATGTGAAGTAAGGGTCACTGAAGCTCTGTGTTGTAACCGCTTGACCGAGATAATATAAAGAAGAAGACTTTGTGGACGTAGCCCCAGGGTGGGGGTGAACCATGGTAACTTTTTGTATTGTGCTTTGTGATTTGACCTAATGTGTTTATCTCCTTCTTGGCTAAGTGCTTGTCGTGATTAAATAGATCTAGTTATTCTCTATGCTTATGATATATGAATGAATGTTAGATCTGATATATAAGATGCTTAGTGCTTGATCTGTTGAATCTAATCTATATTTATGTGGAAGTACTGAATCATCTTTAGTCTAAGTATTCACTGCGATGCTATGTGCTATATGTGAAGTACCATAAGGGTTAACTATTGATGAATGATCTATGCTAAGTGCTCTATAAAATATATAATCACATATCAGTGTCCCAGCTAAGGTTGCAGACATCTGAGTCTTGCAACCACCCCTGCCTCTACCTCGGGTGAGACTTCATCTGCTTCGCAGGTGTTGCCGAAAGGGCCGGTAGTTAGGGTTTTTTTGGTGCTCTCTTGAGTGTTGAACACTGGGTCTGCCCCTGTGCCAACAAATGGTTCCGTTGTCGGGACCTGGAACTGTGATTACTGGGAACTAAAGAAGAAAAATATTTGTGTGAAATAATCTATGTGCGTAGATATGTTGCCCTAGTACGTAGTATTCTACTTGACCTACGAAGCTTTGTGCCAGGAAAGAAAGGTTAGATCTAAAGGAAAGAGGTCAGATCTGGAAGAAAGAGGTTGATACTGAAGAAAAGAAGTGAGATCTGAACACTTTATTCTCTAAGAAATGTAAAAGTAGAAATTTCCGCAGAAAAGAGGTAAAATCTATAAGCTCTAGCCTCTAGTAAAGGTAAGAATAGTTCAAGTTTTAGATATGAAATCTTTGGGTTGTATATAGGTAAGATAAGTGGAAATGTTTTGTTTCTGAAGCATGAATTTAGGTACGCTTGATAGATTTTTTCCTAGCCTGAAAACTAGAGCATTGTTAGATAAAACAAAGTTTGATATGAATAGGTCTGATAGGAATAGTGAAAGATATGTTATACCTATGCATAGAAAGAATTTTTGGACTAACCAATGGATGCAGGATCCTAGAAAGAAATTTGTGTAGGCTAGCCATCATGATCCTAGCGCGCAGTACAAGAAGAGTTGGGGATCATGGACGAGAAAGGGAGGATTAACTCTTTGTTACAATTGCAGAAGACCAGGACATCTTGCTAAGGAATGCCATGGGAGAAACCCTAGCTGCCTTTGTTGTAAATCTATGGACCATGAAGTATTTGATTGCCCTAGAATGATTGCTAGACTTGAAAAACTGAATATGCAACAAGCAAACTCTGAAAATACTAAAATGGAAGAGACTAAAATTATGGAAGAACCCTATAAAGAATCAGAGATCATGATACTGAAAATAAAAGAAATCCTAGATGATCATAAGGATGTCATTTTATCAGAGATCTTCAAAAAAAAGGAGAAAATCGAAGTAAGAATAGGAGACTTCGACATTGACTGTGCTCTGGATGAGGGAAAACCGATGAACATTATGACAGAAAGCACTTGGGAAACCCTAGGAAGGCATGCTCTGGTCCCTTCACTAGGAACCATTGGATTACTTAAAGGAAAAATGGTAACCATATGTGGCAGAATTACCCAGATAGTTATGAGTACCCATGGAACTTCGACAAAGGAAGAGTTCAAAGTCATTAGATTTATTGAGGACCGTGCCCCATTTCCAGCTTTGTTAGGAAATATATGGATTGAAAAAGACCAGATTTGGAGGAAAGAAGAAAAGGAAGCCCTAGAACATAAGAAGAAAGAACTCATGGAATTTATGACTATAAGGATCGCCTACTTGATAGAGGAACAAGAGAACAGATCTCAGTTGTTAAACACCAGGGACATGGATGTCGAATCTATAAGAGCGTTAGAGGAACCACAGAAGACCGAAATACCTAATCCATATGATGAAGGAGTATTACCCTTGGATCTGAAGAAAGAACCTAAGCAGCATGAAGTGACTATGTCGAGAGAAGATAAGACTCGGAATGGAAAAATGATGACCGAGACTAAGCTCACTGGGAAAAAGGCTAGGTAGCTAAGTAAGAAGAAGGACAAAATTGGAAAGTTACAGAAGACTCCAGAGGAAGCTTCGCAGAAGGAAAAATCACAAGAATTGAGCTTCGTCGAGATATCAAAACAGCGACATCTGGCACTTCGCCATGGTACTGCAATATAGCCATTGGACTGATATGGCCGTTAGACTTCTGCACCGAATGAGTCGAAAAGAAATTATGGGTTCCCACTAGACCGTTGGACAGCACCAGAATGGATAGAACGGAGTTAATGAAGGCCCCATATCCATTGCAAGAAGACCGTTGCTAAGTTTCCCTACTTAGTCTGTCACACCACGCACCGAGAATACTTTTTGTTAATTGAGAATTTGAGCCCGAAACTTGAGAGTACTTTACCCTGTGATCATATCCCTTCTCCCATACTGTTCATCGTAGTCTCTGAATTCATTTTCACACCTAAGCTAGTGGACCCAAGCTTGTATGTCGGACGAGCTCAGCGTTGTTGAGAAAGTAGTTGAAGAAGTTTTGATTGACCTAATGGTTGAGAGAGTCATGTCAGAGAGAAGGATGTCTTCAGGTGTGAAAGAATCATCGACAAGAGGAGTCCAAGCTTCTCCCTCCACTGCTCACAGAGCAGGACCTTCCAGAACCATGACCGAGACAAGAACAAAGCACAAAGATGATATTGCAAATGCCAAGTTGATCCCGCACATTCTCTCAGTTTACATACCACCTTTGAGTGGAAATATTAACCATGACAGTGTACCCAGAGACTTTGAGTACACCTTGATCACTGCGTATCTTCCGAAATGGGTGTGTGCAATACGTGTTGACCAGGATAAGCTCGCAGCACTAAAATTTAATGATTTTAACCTTGGAGATCGCAAAACCTACAACATGTTAGCTGCACATAAATACTTAACCAAGACCAGAGGAAAAAATCCTAAGATTGTCCAACAGTCCTGGACCCAGAACCTCGCACAGTCCACACTGCTCAACGTAATGAAGATCCCTCACTTCGGCATACACCAAGAAGTCAACGCATGCGTCAGGTTGTTGTTGTCTTGCTACCACAACGAATACTTATGGTTGGACCGCCGCATCACTGTGGATCCGACTCTGATCAATCGGATCACAGGAATTAGAATGCAAGGCCCTGACCCACAAGACTTTTACCCAGGCAAGACCTCAAACTAAGCACTAGCACAGTGGATAAAGGAAAATTATGGCTATGTAGAGAAGGGTATGTGAGGTTACAAGATATCCTCTATCCAGAGTGTCGCAGTGTGCCTTGCATGTCAGATGATCGCGGGCAAGTTAGTTCATAAGAACAAACCAACACAGGTGATTGGCTTCGTAGTTGACCTCGCAGGGAAGTGCACCGAGGGACTACAGATGAATTTGGCACAGTATCTTGTAAACCAGTTAGAGATGGATTGCAGAGGAGCGTAAGACCAAGGGTATGAGTTCCACTTTAGTTGGTTGCTCATACTCATTGCTTTCATCACTTGGGAACTGCCAGAGGGAGCCACTTTTTCGAAGATCAAACCTTTCAAACCATAAGCCGCAAAGTTCTGTACGTTGTGGTACTACAGCGAAATGAACAAGCAGTGGTAGTCCAATGTTGTCTTCCACACCTACTTCAACCAACTAAAGAATGAAATTCAGTCTACACCACAAATCACCCCAAATGTACTTCATAGGTTTAGACCTTTGATTAAATTTAGTGCGAACCTCCACTTCACCTATATTATAGCGCGCGGTGATGAGCATAAACAATAGCTCCAATCCTATTACAAGCTGACAGAAGATGACTTGGAGGAGATTACCAAGGAATGGTCGGTGGACCTCCTTGTTGCAGCGAACCCCGCAGACATGTCTGACAAAAAAATCCCTAAATCTATGTCGGATACACCTTGGCCAAGAAGGACTAAGAAGAATGATGAAGTTGAATATGTCCCTAGCATGTCCACTTCGATCTCACATGCGCAGGGAGGTGATGGTGATGAGCTAGGCAGTACAGAAGTTGAGAAAAACAGAGACGAGGTTACTCCACCTAGAGAGGAGGAGGATCCCTCCGTGAAAATAAATATGACACCACCAAAACCCTCCTCCGGAAATAAATCTAAGGCTATCCAGACCACGCTTAAAACTACCCTTACCCCGGATGACTTCGACTTCTTAATTTCCACGTTGAATGATGTTTCACTAGAGCTCGCAGAAAAGAAAGAAGCAAAGAAGGAGGAGCTATTCAACCGAATCAAGGGTGAACTCAAAGAAGTGTAGCAGGCACTCCAGTACAGCCAAGCAGTTTCTATAGCGCCCTTGATAAGAAAAACATCAGGAACAGACGATGAGCCCACTCAATTACACCAGATCATTGATCAAGTCAAAACTCGCCTTCGACGAGCTCAAGAAGACACAGCACAAGCCACCCAGGCTTTGATGCAAGCATAAAAAGTACTTCTAGAACAACAGAATGAGGCAGAATGGGAAAATATTTCCCTGAAAGCGAAGTGGGATGAGGAAAAGGCGCAGTTGCTAGCAAAGCAACTTGAAGTACAGAAAAGGGTTCACAAAGCACTGCACTCTGTGACAGTCATAGAAGTGAAGATGGAAGACCGTCTCCCACAGCAGGTGACCCAACTAGAAGAAGTAATCCAGCAACTCCAACAACACATCATGGATATGGAGCTTCACACCATGCCCGAGACCCCCCAAGAAATAAGAGATCTGAGAGAGGCCATTGCTCAAAGCGCAGTTGGCTAATTAAAAACCTTTTCTTGGAATGCAAGAAGATGAGCGCTAGAAGTGCCCATACTTATGAAACCCTTACAGAGAATCCAGAATTGCAGACATTGGAGGCACAGCTCCAAGAAGAAAAGCAGCATGCAGACACGCTATAGGCGCAGATAAAGACTTTGACCCCAGTCGAAAGAATGAAGAGGTTCGCAGAACAATGCACAACCCAACAATAGGTACATATGTTGCAAAGTAAAGTGATGGAAGTCTCCCAATGAATTTATCCAATCCAAGAAAAGGAATGCCAATTGTGCACTGAACTTGAAATCCAGGGAGCTGAACTCGAACAGGTTGCCATCACTGCAGAACAGTGCCTGGAAGGACCACTCAATGACACAATGATCCAGGAATTTACCGAGCAAGAGGTTGTCACACTGCAGCAAATTGAAGCAACTCGAGCCAATCTCGAGGCATTCGAGGCAGAATTGATCAGACCTGAGTGACTCGGGACGAGTCACAGGTGAGTGTTGGGGGCCTGTTGGCCCTTGACCAAGTTTTGAAGAATACTTTTTCATATTTGACTCTTTTTGGGACTGTGACAACTTGCCAAAGATGGAGCGCAACGCAAAGCGGAAATTAGGGAAGCAAGACCTATTTTTGGGTCCCTTTTAGGGTTTTGGGTTGATGTAAAGGGAAAGGGATGTCGGCCCATGGGTTTACCCACACTTAGGCCCATTTTGTAATCTATAAATATATACTTAGGCAATGTAAGTAGTGAGTAGTAGTACATCTCTGTGATGTATAGAAAAAGGCTTAGTGCTAGTAGTTGGATCTGTGTGAGTGGATGTATATTGCAATTGTTCTGTGCATGATTGTAAGGAGATTGAAAAGCTAAGTGCAAGTTGTTGTAGTTTTGGGCTGAAGTGCAAGGAAGAAGGATCTAGCAAGTTGTGCAGATATTTTGTCCTGTGCAAAGTAAGGGTCATTGAAGCTCTGTGTTGTAACCGCTTGACTAAGATAATATAAAGAAGAATACTTTGTGGACATAGCCCCAGGGTGGGGGTGAACCATGGTAACTTTGTGTATTGTGCTTTGTGCTTCGACCTAATGTGTTTATCTCCTTCTTGGCTAAGTGCTTGTTGTGTTTAAACAGATCTAGTTATGCTCTATGCTTATGATATATGAATGAATGTTAGATCTAATATATAAGATGCTTAGTGCTTGATCTGCTAAATCTAAACTATATTTATGTGGCTAAGTACTGAATCATCTTTAGTCTAAGTATTCACTACGATGCTCTATGCTATATGAGAAGTACCATAAGGGTTAAATATTGATTAATGATCTATGCTAAGTTCCCTATAAAAGATATAATCACAGATCGGTGTCCCAGCTAAGGTTGCAGACATCTGAGTCCTGCAAATACCCCTGGCTCTACCTCGGGTGAGACTTCATCTTCTTTTAGGTGTTGCCGAAAGGGTTGGTAGTTAGGGTTTTGTTGGTGTGCTCTTAAGTGTTGAACACTGGGTCTACCCCTGTGCCAACACTCCTCCCGAAGTGTGGTATGTCGAATAAGTTAATAAGGCCAAATTTCTACCACCATGTTTCCCATATCTTTGGCTCTATCACAACCAACTTTTTCTTTATACGGATGTACCTATTCAAATACTTTCTTGGTGCTAGCTCCAGAAATTTATTCTCGTCTGTAATATCATGGCATGCATATTTTAAACTCAGGATCAATCCTAACATATCTTCCTCTACGATCACTCCAGGTGGGATTTCCATCTCCACAAGCTTGTACTTAGAATCTTTCGACAAGTTAATTGCCTTTGTTTTATCTTTCTTTGGCAGTATGTAATATCATGGAAATTTGGTTGCGCTCAGCTCTAACATCAATGCTCCTGGTGTCTCTGCATGTATCGATATTGTTGGTGTCTTATTGCATGGTTTCTTTGGTGTTGATGTTGTTGTTGTTGTTTCCTTAGGTGGTGCCATTGTTCTCTATAAATCTTCTCTACAACTAACTTCTTCATATTTTCTTGGCTCTATGCTCTCTTCCTTCGTTTCTCTCTATGGAAATACAAATAACAAGACTTTTACCCATTTGACCCTTCAACTTGTTTTATCGACTTGCCAGTTGTTTCTCAACTCATTAGCGCCCAAACTTAAAATCTAAACCAATTGACTTAGAATTTATTTATTTCCTTAATGATTCATTAAATTTGTATTGTCGGTGAATTATCCATTAGATTATCCAACCCATCAAAAGATTCTTGATGATCTTCATTTATGACTACATGGCGCCACTACTTCATCATCGTGGTAGCTCTTGATTGCATGTCCCTTCATGTATTTTATTAAATGATTTTCCCGCTTTCTTCATATGCTTCTATCACATTCCAATCTTCCTTCTATCCTCCTTGTTTACTTCCTCTCTATGACATTCGTTGGCTTAAATGTTTGAAAAATACTTCTATACTTCCTTCCAACCTTTTGTCTCTTACGTCGAACACTTTTTATTTATTTTTCTTCTTTTGTTTACTTTTTCTTTCTTTTTCTACCTACACTATAATACACTATGATACACATCATGTGCATTTCGTACTAGTGCATGGTAGCACAACTATCCTTGTACAGTTTCATCCTACTTCTATTAACCAATCCTTCCATAACTTATCCATCCAACTTCCCCAACTGAACAACACTTACTTCTATCACATATATGATCACATATGGGCCTAACCAATGCATCTAGAGCTTCCATGGGTGCTGCAGAAACCTGTTGTTGTAAAGTAACACTAAGTATCTTGTCTAAAATTTCTTATGTTTGATATGTTTGGCATGCCAATCTTTCTCGTTCTCTTTTTTTAATTGTTGATGGAAACCCACGACGAAACAATATTCTTCTAATTCCATAAGTTCCGACTGATTATTTTCCACTGCACCCAAATTTGTAAGCTTTGTCATTGCAGCAATGTATAGACTGGGTATAATAAACTCCATCGGCATAACAAATTCTTGTCCATATGTTAACCTGAATGGAGTCTATCATGTCAGCTTATTCCCTATGGTCCTATATTCCCATAAAATTGTTGGAACCTTCAAGTCCTAGTCATCATGTATTATGTTGCAAACCTTTGTCAGGGCATGCTCCAAAATCTTATTGAAGGCTTCTACTATGCCATTTTCCTAGGGATGGTATGGTGTACTCTTTTGATGATGGATTTGAAATTCCTATGTTAGTGATACAATAGTCCTATTCAGAAAGTGATTTCCCTGATCACTCATCAGTATCCTTGGGCATCCAAACCTTGTGACTACATTTTTGAACAAAAATCATGCAATTGTCTTTGTGTTGCAGTCTCTGACTCATTCTTCCTCGACCCATATGGTTAAATAGTTTGTTGCAGTAATAATGTACCTAGATCTCGATCGTCTTACGAGTGGATTAATCGGCCCAATAAATTCCACTTCCCATTTTTCAAATTCTTGTAACGTCACTTTTGGAACCAAGGGAATTTCATCTCTGTTAGAAGGTTTCCCAAGTCTCTGATAGACATGACAACTTGGTAGAATTTTTTAGCATCTTTATGCAACGTAGGCCACCATAATATTGCAGGCAAAATCTTCCGGGTTGTTTCTTTTCCTGCATACTGACCTCCTGCAACCCCCTCATGTGACTTTAACAGTACCATATTTGTTTCATGCTCCAATATGCATCATCGCAAAATACCATATATGCCTAACTTATACATATTACCTACTATCAAATGGTAGTTTGTTGCCTTCACTACAAGTTGCTTCTTCTGCACCACTATGAAGTCTGATGGGGTTACTATTGTGCTCAAAAAATGAATTATTTCTACAAAATAGTCATCCACCATATAAATTGAAAATAAGTGTGCATTTGGTAAACTATCATCCAAGTTCTTTACATATTCTCCTGACAATATGTGTGACAAGTAATCTAGTCTTGAGTTGAATTTTCTTGGTTTCATGATCACCTCGAAGTCACTTTCTTGGAACAATAGTAGCCACCTGCATATTCTCCCCCCTAACACTGGCATGTTCACTAGGTATATCAGTGTGTAATTGTTTGTATTCATCTTGAAGTCAGATCCAAGTAGGTAATTTCTGAACTTTTGCAAGGCGTATACCATCGCCAAACCTTCTTGTTTTGTCATAGTATAGTTCTACTCTGTAGATAATAACTTCCTGCTAACAAATGCAATTAGGTGGTATAACTCTCTTTCACCCAATTGTACCAAAAATACTCACAATGTTATCGATGATGCATCCACATGAACATGAAATTCCTTGCTCCAATCAGGAAAAAGTAAAATCGGCGCGGTGACCATATTCTATTTCAATGTATCCAGACTCTTCTAACCTTTGGCATTCCACTGATACTTAAATTCCTTCTTCAACAACTTCTCCATAGGGGATGTGATCCACTCATATCCTTTGATGAACTTTCTATAATATCCTATATGACCTAGTGTGGACTTCAACTGTCAGACTAAATTTGGTGGTGGAAAATCAAAAATCATGGCTATCTTTGCAGGGTCCATTAACAATCATTTTTTACATACCACATGGCCCAACAAGATTCCAAAAGGAGCACAAAAAATGCATTTCGTCATATTCAATGAGATTTGGTATTGCCTAGACTTATCCAACATTAAGCGTAGAAGTTAAACATGATCTTTTAATAGACTAAATATTGTCCAATCATCTAAGTACACTTCTAAAAATTTATGAATGAACTCTTTGAAAGTTGCAAAAACTACTCTGGAAAATATCATTGGTGCATTCTTCAACCCAAACGACATAATTGTATACTGGTAACAACCCCATTCTGTTTCAAATATCATTTTAAATCGGTCTTCTTATGCAATTTGGATCTTGTGGTGTCCTAAGAATCCATATGTAAAAGAGTAAGCCTCTTGACCCCCTATATTCTCTAACACTTCATCGGTAAATGGCATAGGAAAAGGGTCATATAAACATGCATCGATCAACTTTCTCATATCTACGCATATATTGATTCCTCCTATCTTCTTGTCTTGGACTACCATTGGGATAATCCACTTTGATTCTTCAACATGTTCTATAATTCCATCCTCTAACATTATGTCTATCTCTACTTTTACCTTCTGCGCCTTATATTTTAGGTCCATTCTATAGGGTTTCTGCTTCACTGATTTGGCATCTGGTTTCAGTGGAATCTTTATTTCTCCTAATTCTCCAACATTGGATTTCATCTCTAAGAACTTCATTGTAAATAGATCCTGGTAGTCATCACTAGTACATATTGTAAAAATTTCGACGTTTTATTTGCGACGTTGATCCAGATTATTTTCAACACGAAATGAGATCGGAGATATAATAAAGAAATGCACAGAGATATCGCAGATATTCAATAATATAACATAAATATAGCAGATATGCAACCATAAACATAGAGATACAATAATACATGATTTCTATGAAAGAAATGTACATAGACTCTAAAAATACAGAGTGAAAGACTCGCTAGAATGGTGGCATCTTATCTCTGAGAAGAGATGTGACGGATACTCACATTCGCAAGAAGATGATTACAATAAAGCTCTGAAGGCATTTTTACAATAAATAGGAATTCCAAAACCCTAGACATTCAAAAACCTAACCCTAGGAGATGAAGCGCCAAAAGTCATGTGGGCCCTGTTTGGGTAAATTAGTACATCAACTTCCCGGGGTCGTAACTTTTGCATATGATCTCCATTTTAGGCGTATGATAGCTCGTTGGAAAGGTATTATCAAGGAGATTCAGTTTGGGGGCTCAATCATGCCTTTATATTTCATTGAGAACCTCTATCTTGAAAAACCTTCATTTAGGCCCTCAAAATGGCCCCAGAAGTTAAAACCTGCTAAAAATAGTAAATTGCCAAAATTGCCAGAAAACTGTTTTGAGCCAGTGGGAAAAGGTGGGTGGACAGCAATATCCACCTATATCAATACTCCCTCCTTAGGAAGCAATGGTATCCATTTCATTGAGTTCCCGGGGGAGATGGAAAAGCGTTTGTTGGATCTGCATCTTGGTGAGTTGCTTGTATTGTTGGAGACATCGTGCTACTCAGTTTGTGGAAGTATGTCAAGAACCTGTTGAGGATGAGGCTATACAAAAAGTTGAGATACATGAGAGGATAGTGTATAGAAGGAATATTTTTTCTTTGTTTCAGCCTTGTCAACCTGCTTCTGTTGGATAGAAGGTGCTTGGGGCAAGGCTGTAGTGGTTGCAGTGTCCTTCTGTTCTCCTTTTGAACAGATTGTGAAGAAGTTAAATTTTGCAGTATGAGATACTACCTTGTGTTACTTTTTAGGTGGAACAATAGTTGGAACCACCTCTAGTATTCTATAGAGATGACCCCCCAAAGTAACAATGACACTACGGGGTCGAGACTCATAAACAACATGGTGCTTCCACATATATGGCTATCCCAAGAGAACATCACAGACATCCAGTGGGGCAACATCACATAATACCTCATCCTTGAAGGGGTGGATTTCGTATGACAATCGACATTACTAGCTGACACAGAGATCTCGTCCTTGGCGAAGCCACCCGATGTTGTATGGTTGCGAGTGTGGTGTTGTCGACAATCCCAATTGTTTGGAAATCTCTGCTAAGATGAGCTTCTTCTGGCTTTCGATATCAACAATAAAATGTAGTGGGGTCCCCTTCACCCACATCTGTGAATGAAAAAGGTGCTCCCCCTCTTCGGGATCTGTTGGTTCTTCTGGTTGAATTGTTGCGGTTGTGACAATAGCAGTGGGGTCTACGTCAATGATCTATCCTTTACCAGTATTTTTAGAATGGGATTCTGAATCAGGGTTCGGCTCCTTGTCTTTGATCTCGGCCACCAATGAATTTTTTGAGCGACATTCATCGATGTTGTGCCAGGGGATTTTGTGGAAATCACACCATTTTCCAGTTTCCTTCTTTGTCTTCCCGTGACCCTTCTTTTCCTGTTTCTTGGAATGGTTTTCGGGAGACTGTTTGTTAGGGCTGTCTTTTTCATACTTTGGTTGTTGTGGATTTATAGATCCGAAATCCCATTTGGTCTGGTGCTTAAATTTCTGCTCGATTTTAACAACATATCAATAAGCAGCACCGAGTGATGAGATGTCCAAAAAATCTCTTTCAATCTGGATGTATCTGTGTAGATCCCCACGGTATTTTAGAACCAAATGTCGCTTAGAGTCTTTGATACCTATCTTGTTGCGCAAGGTATGGAAGGTATTGGTGAAATCCAGAACTGCTCGGCCCCTCTCTTGTCGCAGTGTGGTCCATCTCATGTACTGGTCCTCATAGTTTCCAATGGGGTAATATTGTTCCTTTACCGCATCCACAAAAAAATCCCAAGTGGGATCGGCCCCATATATTTCAGACTCCTCCGTGGAACTTTGATCCCAATAAGTTTCCCACCAATTTTTGACATGGGGGAGAGCTTTAAGGAGTGTGAAGGTGATATTTTCTTTGTCGGAAAATTTGTCAACAAATAAATAACCTTCTAGCAGATTCAACCATTTGTCTAGGGCTTATGCATCTATCTGTCCTTCAAATACAGGAATATCAAAATTAACTTGTACCTTGAAAGGAGAGGTGCCTCCAAAGTGGTCACTTGATGAATATGTGCCTGATACTATCGGCAGACGTTTAAGGATGTGGACAAAATTCTCCATCATTTCGTCCCTCTGTCGCATGAGAGCTTGCTCAAGCAACAGATTCATAGGATCGTCTGTTGCGTTGTTTTTCTTTTCTTCCGCCATTGAGGGTTTCTTGGGCGTGAGAGAGCGATTTTCTTCAAGAGAGACAAGATCGAGACCCAACTTTCTATACTCAGACCTCATCGGGGACATGCACTGAAAAAATGATCAAGAGCAACCTACTCTAATACCACTGATCCGGATTATTTTCGGCACAAAATGAGATCGGAGATATAATAAAGAAATGCACAGAGATATCGCAGATATTCAATAATGTAACAGAAATATATCAGAGATGAAACCATAAACATAGAGATACAATAATACATGATTTATATGAAAGAAATGTATAGAGACTGTAAAACTACAAAAGTGAAAGACTCGCTAGAATGGTAGCAGCTTATCTCTGAGAAGAGATGTGATGGCTACTTGCATTCCCAAGAAGATGATTACAATGAGGCTCTGAAGGCCTTTATACAATAAACAGGAATTCCAAAAACCCTAGACATCCAAAAACCTAACCCTAGGATATGAAGCACCAAAAGTCCTGTGGGGCCCGTTTGGGTAAGTTAGCACATCAACTTCCCAAAGTCGTAACTTTTGCATACGATCTTTGTTTTAGGCGTATGATAGCTCGTTGGAAAGGTATCATCAAGGAGATTCATTTTGGGGGATAAATAATTCCTTTGGATATCATTAAGAACATCAATCTCTAAAAACCTTCATTTAGGCCCTCAAAATGGCCTCGAAAGTTAAAACCTACTAAAAATAGTAAATTGCAAAATTGCCAGAAAATTGTTTTGAGCCAGTCAGAAAATGTGGGTGGCCACTGATATCCACCTGGATCAGACGTTATGGAAAAAAATTGGCCATACTGTTGAAAAATAGAGGAAATTTTAATTTGTTTTTCCATATTGCCCGATAACATCGCAAGTGTGGCGTCCTACAAATAGATGTCGCTATTGTGACAAAGACGTCGCTATTGAGACGTCATTGGACTGACATCTCTCTTTCCACATTTGTAAAATAGTTGTATCTCTTGCCACGTTTGTAAAACAATTGTTTCTCTTGCCACATTTGTAAAAACCTCTTACTCCCAACACCTATAACCTCTAACTCCCATAATTTCTATTTCCTTTAACATTTGGCATTCAACATTTGACATTCAACATTTTACATGTGTAATTTATAAGACTTAAGCCATAAACCCTAAATCCTAAAATGTATATAAACCATAATCACTAACCCCTATAATTCCTAACACATGATAACTCTAAACACTTAATATATTTAGTAATCATTATTACCCCTCAAACCTAACCCCTATAATCATTATTACTCATTGACCCTAATTCCCATAATGCTTAACCTCTAAACTCTAAACCCATATAATCATAGCTCATGTAATCTCTAATTACTATAACCATGAACCATATAAATAATATAATTCCTCGAACCTAACCCTTATTAATCATAACCCATATAACTCCTAATACCTATAATGTATATCCCATACAACCACTTTACCCGTAACCCCAAGTACCTATAATCTCTTTAAGATTAAAATTTATAATCATAAATCTAAACCCATATCACATATAACTCATATCCCTTAACCCTTATAGACCATATCCACATCACTCCTAACCCCTAAATATTGAAACCCCTAATTGTTGGAGAAACATGATTGCGGAGCAATAAAATAAAATAAAATGCAGAAATAAAATATAGAATATACACAATACAATAGAGACACAGATATACGTGGTTCACCCAGTGTGGACTACGTTCACCAAAGAAATTGTCAGGTCCTTCCTTTATTATTATCCAACATTCAAAGGGATACAACCTACCACAAACCCTCTGTAACTTCCTCTTCTTTTTTCCACAGTCTCCTATCTTAGAATATGATATTCGCTCCCATACCTAGTCACAATACATTTCCCTCATAAGAGAGGATTTCCTTCTAGGGAAAAAAACCTTAACATAACTTCTACCGTTATATATGCGACCTTATAATGAATGGTCCATATTTACAATGAAATTACAATATAATTTTACAAGATAGGGTAACCCCCCCCTGCACTCCCCTGCGTGGATGAGTGTACATTCTTCTGGGGTGTAAAGTCTTCATGGGGTATAAGCAGGGATGAAAACAAAGACCTCTGAATCAGGAAGATAATCAGGCTCCATAACCAACACTAATCCCTATAACAATTAACTATCATAAACTATATATCCCCTATCCCATATGAACCATAATATGTATAACCCTTAAAAACCATAACCCCAATATTTGAAACCCTAAAATATAACATTTATAGCCCCTAAGAATTTAACAATATAATATACAATACTATAACTCCTAATATTTTCAATAAACCCTATAACCCTAACCCCTAATCCATAACCCATTTATCATATTATGTTTATAATCCATACCAAATATAATGCTTATTATAATCATAATAGATATAATTAATAATCTTTATGACCCTTATAATGCTTACATATAAATATTTCAACCTTAACCCTTATAATGCTTCACACCTAAAATCAAACCTTATATCCCTTATCCCTTAACACTGATAAAGCCTAATATAATCCCTAACTAACACAATCATAAATATAAAACCTCACCACTATAACTCAAGCATCCGACCCTTAATTATAATATGAACACCTATCCATGAACCCTTTAACACCTAATATTAACATGTAATTTGTATAACTAAACCTTATAACCTTAGGCCTAATATAATCCCTAACCAACACAATCATAAATATAAAACCTCACCACTATAACTCAAACATGAGACCCTTAATTATCATATGAACACCTGTCCATCAACCCTTTAACACCTAATCTTAACATGTAATTTATATAACTAAACTTTATAACCTTAGGCCTAATATAATACCTAACCAACACAATCATAAATATAAAACCTCACCACTATATCTCTAGAAAGGTTCAGAAGAGGTCCACCCTTTAGGAAAATGTGGATGAGAGGAAGGGAGAGGGGTCATTAAGGTGAATCACTCATCACAATGATGATGCCCTATAGAAGTCCAGGTCTCTAAGTTTTGATACGTTATGTTGAGGAAACCTATGAGGTAAGAGTGGGTCTAAGGGGAATATAGAGGTACATCACCCAATGCTTGTGTCAGAGGGAGTGACTTGATGGTTTTTTATGTTGACCTAGTTTCAAGAGGAAAAGTAATTTTGGTAGGTTGAGGAAGGATATATTGTCTTAAAGAAGTGTTGAGTTGAGATGCATCATCTTGTTTAAGAGAAGTGCATTTTCAAGTCGTAGTAACTTGGACCAAGGGAGATCATGAGCCTTGTTGGGAAGAATAATATTTCTTCTATCAAAGGACTTGACATTCATTCAAGTTGTGAGTGTTGAGATTATGATAACTGCACCATTTTTTTGATTTAGGGAAAATGTTAACATCCATGTTTATGTGATTAGTTCTAGGAGAACTTATATGAGGAAGGGGAGACCTATTTGTCTTACACTGTTTGGGTGGAGGCACATTAGGTGCTAAAGGAGAAAGGATTTGAGGTAAGGTTCGAGGTCTGGCATGGGGAACACATTGAGGAGGGAAGGATTTCCTAAGAGATTCTTTAAGTTTTACAAATTATCTAAGGATTTACTCTTCAAGTTGTCACATGTAGGCCATGCGTTCATCACACATCCTACATGAGGTGGAAGGTTGCATGTTTAATTGTTTTGAAGAAGAGGGTGTATTTGTATGATACCCTTGGCTAGGGGTAGAAGGGATATGTGGCATGTTGGAAGGAAGTGGTGAGTATCCTCCATGTTTAACTTGGATAATGTAGTAATAAGGGGAAGGATCCCTATGTTATAAGGCTGGGTAGGAATTGTAGTAATAAGGGGAAGGGTCCCTATGTTATGCGAGGTCGGTGCAAGATGACATATGTGGTGGTTTAATTGGAAGTTCCATGACATTTCAATAGAGTTCCAACAAAGATTCTACAAATGGAAAAAATGACATTTGAGAATGAGATGCCCATTATGAACATTGTTGCAAACATGGATGATCTCAAATATTATGTGGTTGGGACATCATACATACTTGATTCTTGAAACCCTCCCATATCGTCAAGGTATGTGTCTAGTCTAACCATGTTGAATTTCAATGCATACATGCACAGTTTGAATAAATTTCAATGTTGGCCCCATTCAGTGCTCACTATGTGGGGTCGGTGCAAGATTACATTTGTGGTGGGTTAATTGAAGCTTCTGTGACATCAAATCGACTTGGTAATCCTAGGATTTGATCCTCTTTCCATTGATGTTGCCACCATTGCTATGTCAGTATTATGACACCTGACCATATCTATTGCGACATCTTGGAATGTCACTCCCATAGCTAGCACGTCGGAGTTGATCCTCTTACCATCAGTGTTGCCACCATTTCCTACGTCGGTCATACGATGCCTGGATACGTTGCTCCCAATGAAAACATGTCAGAGATGATCCTCTTACTATCCATGGATAGACATTCCCCTTACGTAAATATTATGATGTCTAGGAACGTCTCTCCCATAGAACACACATAGTGGAGACCGACGAAATGGGACGTAAAAATTCGAATGTCTATGACCTCGTTGTAGTGACGGCTATATGGGGTTTGGACAATAAAATCTGAGATGACACGTGTTTGCATGAAGTGACATAATAGAGATGATAGCTATGGCATCAGAAAAGTGACGTCATGTGAAATGACATTTGAGGGGGCCTATTTTTTTTCATTCTCCAGACAATATAAAGTGGCAATTGTGTCAAACACGTCGTCATAATTTGACCCAAATGTACTAGTGCATGCAGTTAGTTGAAAATATTTTCAACTATTTCCTCACTCCAATAGTCTCCTATATTGGAAAACTTAGGTTTCTCTTTTGTACCAATGTTCACTTTGTGCATTCTTAGGGGCTTTGCATATATGGTTGACTCAAGCTCTGGTCCATCTACTACATGCTCCCCTTCATTCTCTGATATCTACAAATTTCTTGGATCTTCCTTGTCTTTGGCTTCTTTTGTGACATTATATCAATGCAAGACCTATTCAACTGTCGTAGTGACTCTAGGTGTACCATACAAAGGTATTGATCCCAACAAGTCCTCTGATGAAAAAATATTATTCTTGATAAGTTGCAAGGTTGATTCAATCAAAGGATTATTATTTTCAAAATTGAATGTTACCTTGAAGTTCTTGGTCAACTCCTCCCATTTTTTTTTCCCTCTACGCACTTCTAGATCGATGTACCAATTCTTGGGAATTGTGTCTAGAGTATGCAAAAATAAGTGATTCCATTCTTGTATTGGTATCGATCTCCATTGAAAAATACACTTTGTAACATGATCTATTGGACAACTTAATCCACTATACTTCGACATGATATTTTCATTCTCTGTCCCAAATCTTACTTGTAATAACCTTTTGCATGGTTTCCAATCTCGTATGTCATCTTAGTGTGCAATCCACCATCTTGTTGAAGTCACTTTCAGTGTGACATCTAAGGAAAATAGTCTCTATTGATATGGAATATGCATTTCAAACTCATTGATAAAATATTATATAGGTGTTAGTCCACTATACCTTGGAGGTTCCACTATTTCGGTCCCAGTCTATCTCGATGTGCAGGTAATTCAAGCACACTTCCCTGTCGATACTTCATGCAGTCTTTGATGAAAATTCTTCAGAGCACCTACTGATTCTAACGCACATGAGCTAATACTCCTCCAACTAAGTACACATTTGTCTGTAGGATTCACATAATCATCCATTCGTGCAATCATATTATATAGATTATCAAGATCTTTTCTATTTGCTAGTTCTACATACCTTTTTCCTTTAGTGAGGTATAATGGTGATGTGACCTTCAAGTCTTCTACTTCAAATACTGTTTGTCTCTTCTTTAGGTCAATGATTTTTTTATTATCAAATTCCCAATCAAGTCCTAACAATTCTAGATATGGTGAACTACCATCTACTTTGTCAATCACTTTGAAGTCTACTACACTGTGCACTCCATCAATATCGACATTTACTCCTATTAACCTTCTGAATGGGATGATATTATGTTGGTTCACTAATATCACTTGGATAGGAGACCAAATTATCTTTGGTTGGCCCATCATCTCCCAAGTATATCTTGGTATAACATTTACCTCGAACCCTAGATCCATAATTATATTTTCCATTTTGTAAGCTCATATCTGCGCACTGATTTGAAATTCCCTATTTGTTCGCTTCTTACTATGCACCTGATTAACTTCTTTATGTACTACATGTTTCTATTTTTCTTGGGCACAATGGTCAATCATTCTGCACAGACTAATCAATGCAGATTTATCCTTCATTAAATCTAAGAAACTTCTTAAAAAGATCTTCAAAGTAGTTACCTTATCATTTCATTTCTCAGAATGATCATAGACTATAGGCATATCATATACTAGTGGTCTATCATACAATGGTGGCACGATCAAAGTTGATTCTATCCCTTCTACTCCCATCAATTATTTTCTTGCTTGTTGGTAAGTATCTTTCTCTTTCTTTGAATCAAACAATGGTAATGGCTTTGTTTCTTTCCTTACCCACTGGTGAATACTATTCCCTTGTTTTGTCATATCCGCTCTGTTTCTCATTCCTCCATGCGTAACTATTTCTATTCTAGACTAATCATCGTGGTCCTTGGTCTCTATCATCTATATTTTCTAGTTCTAGTTATGGTTTTGGTTCCCTCTTGTCTACCATTTTGCTATCAGTTGATGAAAATATTATGTTGCATGGTATAATGCTTTGTAGTACGTGCATATCGTGCAAGGATTCGAGAAGTCTATCACCAAATGTCTCAGTTGATTGAAATTATAACAAATGATTGGTCCTCTTCCTCCTCTACCAAATCCTCCTCGTCCTTGACCTCTATCGAATCCTCCTTTTCCACCCTGATTGAATCCTCTTAGAGTATTATACTGTGGAACACCTCCTTCTTCTCTGGCATTTTCTTCCTTGATTTTGTAAGAATCTGCAGTGTTCTCTCTCATTAAGTTGAATGTGTGGCAATCCTTCTCATCATGTCCTACAAACTTGAAAAAATTATAGAACAAATTCTGAGGTGTACTCTGGTACTTCTGCAATAATGGACAAGCAGTCAGATGATGTCCCCATGTTTTTAATATTTCACAATAACCCACTCCTCCTGTCAATGGGTTTGGTTCCCCTATAGCCATATATTGCGCAAATGTTGGGAATTCGTCTTTACGATGGAATTTTGTCTTACATGTAATACACCAAACTTGTTCATGATTTTCCTTTCCTTTTGTCAGTTCTTAAAATTGAATCATTAGCATATCCATTTGTGACTGAACCTATGTCATCCTTGCACCATCTCCTACAAGGGATTCTTCTAACTTCATCACAATTTCTAATGCTTTTGGTTGGGACGTGACCTTATGATATGTCAGAGGACAATGAATGTATGGACACAAACCTGCAATAAACCATTCTCTATGTTGATCATCAAGAATCTGGAATGTTAATCTACCCATCACATCTTTAAACCTCTGATCATAATCCCAAACTACCTCGATCTATATTTGCTTAATTTCTTTCATATCTGTGATGTATTGTGACTCAAATTTCGGATTTTGAAATTCATTTAATAAAGCTTGTCCAATTTCTACAAATTTCCTTGATTGTCATGCTAGTGTAGTAGTCTAATATTTCATGTACCATAATAGTGTGTGACCTTTGAACTTCATTTCTAACTGCAAAATATTCGTTGCCTCATCCTGGAAATTCTTCACAGTCCACATCATCTCACATACAAATAGATGTTGTTCTATGTTTTTCGACCCTACTCCCTATAATTCAAGCATTCTTAATGTATTATCTATTCCTTCCATTGTATTTTGCATAGTACTTACCATCGGTGATGTTGTCTAACTCTGGTTCACTGCGCTACTTCCACAATTTTGACTATTGTTTTGAATTCCTCCGCTAACTACAATTTCTCTTGACAAAGTTCTCGTTTCTTCTTCAGATCTCAGTGACACACATAGGGTCGTGGGTTAAACACAGATTCCAATCTAAGATGGACATCCTTCTTCTGATAGTCTACATTGAGGATCATTTTCCTTCTCTTTCGTTTCTTTGTACGGTGTGATCTAGAGCACTATGCAGGGGTCTCTTTTCTCAAACACTTTGTGTTTTTCTTCTCTCTCAACCAAAATATCCTTCTTACTATACCTAAACCTTTTCCCACAACGCAATACTCCAATATCATTGTCTAACTCACTATATTCCTCTCTTGGCATCCTCATTCCATCCATTCCTTATTCATCCTTTTCATATATTTCCACTCTCATACCATCCTATGGTCATCCCCCAGTCCCCCTATGTGCACGAAGACTCCTAGAAATCATATTCCATTTTCATAATGTTGTTTTCTCACAATAGCATCTTTATCCAAGTAGACAATGCGTTCATAAATCTTCCACACGGACCCTTGAAGAATTCCCTCTCTGTGACATTATAATACTGGGTAAAATCTATTGCAAACTCTATAATGTAACCCCCCAGTATACTATTCAACCAAAAATCAACTACATGAGAAACTTTATTACTTACTGTATTTAACTATCTGATCAATTCAAGAGTCTAATTCCTTGGAGCCTCAACTAAGAATCTTCCAACATTCTCCACTATCCTTTCTAACCATTTAGACAAAACTATCGGAAACTCACCAAAAAAGATTTCATGAAGATCTATAAACACATACCTTTGCAACCATTTTTCATCGTTGAGTTATGGGTTCCTATTCTATTCGCTAGAAAATTATCATTCCTTCTTCCTTAACCAGTATGTTATATCTTCCTTATTTTTCCTCTAAAACATTCCCCTCAGTTATAGATATGGATCCCGACAACGAAACCATTTGTCGACGCACAGTGGGAAGACCCAAGGTTAATCATTAATAAACCAACAAAAACCTTAGACACCAGCCCTTTCAGCATCACCTGCAAGCAAGTGAAGTCTCACTAGAGGAATCTAGAGGGGCTGTAGGAACCAAGTTTCTGCAATGATGAGGGCAAGTGAGGCATTCAACATAACCATCCTATGCATTATCCACTCATCTACTGTGTACGCAGTTTTTGTTACTTAAACTTTAATTATCATTCAATATACCATGCGCTCAAAATTACTCCACTTAACATTCATTCATTCATCATTAACAGCATATAACAATGACATATTCAAAATACTAGACCTTTGTCTACATTGCGCAGTAACAGTAAACATCATATGCATCATAACACACAAAAACAACACATCAAGACACAAGGTTTTAACGTGGTTCACCCCAAACTGGGATAAGTCCACAACAATTGGATTCTTATTTTATTCATTAGCAATCTCCTTATAGCTACATACTGCGCTTACAATGATATATATCATTTGACATTACCCAAACCTTCCTCGGACATTTTGTTGCAGTGCGAACCTAACTCCGAAAAATCTTAGTCATCACTCAAAACACCCAAACATTTGTCCAATTCTTCATTCTTGCATACTTGACTCCTCATTTATGAATTATTATTCACTTATAAAACTCACACTTCTATCCAAAAACCCATTACAATTTATAGTTTTATAATAGGGCTAAGCTCGTTACAATGTGGACAAAATGACCCAAAATCTTAACTATTTTCCTCCTTTTGTGCATTGATTCTTGAACATGCTCCAACTTCTTTGTACGCACGTTGCTCCTTAGCCAAAATTTCACTCGCTACATTCATGTGAGATTCCCAAGACTTATCCAAAATATCATGGTCTAACAAGGGTCTTAGCTCTTATTTAAACCACCATCACAAATGTTAGAGGCTTTGTCTATCCAAGTGGATAGACAACATTACACTTGACCAAAAACAACTCAACTTATCCATTCTCTGGACTCATGCATCCCTATAGAAATATTCAACCATTTTCATCCATTCATATTCAGGTATTATCATTAATTCTCCAAACGACGATGATGTTACTCGCTTCAACGATCGAGATCTCATCAGGATCACTCCCGACAGATCGATGATCATTGTTTTTTCTCGAGGTGTCCTCCATCATCATCGTCAGTCTTCTCATAATCCTTAGCACTTGGTTGTTTTCAATGATGATTCATTTCCTTGCAAAGGGATAGGATCTACTTTCCATGCCAATTCAACAGTTGTAGATCCTCCCAACTCAAACACAGAGTCTTGTTCAGGAAGACTGTCTGATCTTGGACTTAACTGATTTCATGAAAATCTTCCAAGTATTTTCAAAATGGTATTACTGGGCCTCTAAAGACTTTCACCTTACCCTGAAACCACTAAGTAAATTATTTATTCACCACTTAGGTGGATATTTTCATCCTATGAACTGTCCATGCCAAGACAAACAAATTCCTCGATAGAATTAAGACTTTTTGAACCACCCAAAGGCCTCTCTTGGGAACTAAGACATTCCAACATTGATCGTAGGGCACTTCTACCTATTCCTCCTTGAAATATTATTCATTCTTAGTTTATAAGAATGTTTTATTTTCAAAGGCATCATACTACAACAACTATCATATTGCACACACAGGAGACACAAACATATCGATACATTCATCGGAGGGAATTGTTGTTATAGGTCCTTTAGTCATTTAAGATAAAATGCAAGGTCCTCCAGTTCATATATGCAATACACATGAAATTTCATATAAGTACAAAGGCCTCCCGATGGAACAACACCAAGCCCATAAATCAGGCACACAAGTCCACTAATATGATTACATACATTCTAGCCGTATATTCCAATTCAATACATGAAGTGTAGAGATACTTATCTTTTACAAGTTATTTCCATCCAACTGATTGTGGGTGATCTCCTTTCCACCAAACCATATTTTCTTCATGCTTCGTAACTTCGACAGTAGACCACCCCCATGCTAGGCCATGATACCACAAAGGAATGTCTCTAGGTTTGCAGTGATATTGGTACATGAGGGTCACTCTCCTTCACATGCTATTGGTCAGGATTTACTCCCACCCAACTAACCTAAGCCTCTTCGAGGTTTATAAAATTCCCTCCCATCATCAATCTCATGGAATCTTCAAATTAGGTTGTGATATTGGATTTTCAGGCCATCATGTACAACCATGCCTCCAACATTTTGCTATTGCTTCTTCTCTCACAACCTTCCTCTTCCTAACAGTATTTTTCTTTCTACTAGTCTTTTTCTTATACTTGAAACTCGGAGATCGTATATTCCCAAGATCCAAAATCCCTCTCTAGCTCTTCCTCATGCATTTTATTTCACGCCCTCTTATCGTCTCTTTGATCAGGGGATCAAATTTTGCTCAAAAATTCAAAGTGCTCGGAATCACTTCAAATCAAACGAGAGCATATGCCTC
>ML837250.1:0-11402 GCA_009831015.1 Picea engelmannii | reverse complement strand
TGGATTTTATCACTGGATTGCCAACTTCAACCAAACAGAATGACACCATTATGGTAGTGGTGGATAAACTGAGCAAGTCTGCTCATTTCATCCCCGTCAAATCGACCTGCAAGGCGATAGATATCGCCCAGGTATTCATGAAATAGGTGTTCCGACTGCACGGCATGCCGAGGGAAATAATATCTGACAGAGACACCAAATTTACTTCCAATTTCTGGAAAACACTGATGGCAGGTTTAGAGACCAAATTGTTGTTTAGCACCGCCTATCACCCCCAAACCGATGGAAAGACAGAAAGAGTAAATCAAATATTAGAGGATATGTTAAGGATGCATGTGATGCATCAACCCAGAAAATGGGAAGACTACCTGCCATTGGTAGAATTTGCCTACAACAACGGCTACCAAGCATCCTTAAAGATGAGTCCCTTCGAGGTCCTCTATGGTAGGCCGTGTAATACTACAGTCAGTTGGAGTAACCCTGTAAACAGGATTTCTATTGGACCCGACATGTTGAAAGAGATGGAACAACAAGTGACTCAGATAAAACAAAATCTGAAGGTCGCTCAGAACCGACAGAAAAGTTATGCTGATCAAAAGAGAACTCTAAGAGAGTTCAAAATGGGAGACCATGTATATTTCAGAATTAAGCCCAGAAGGAGTTCCCTAAAAATGGGAGTCTGTGCCAAATTGGCACCCTGGTATTGTGGACCCTTTGAGGTTGTAGATAGATTTGGACCCGTAGCCTATCAGCTAGCACTTCCTCCCACAGTAAAAGCACATAATGTTTTCCATGTTTCATTATTGAAGAAATATGTACATGATGCTAATCATATAATTGACTAGTCTGTGATCCAGGTGGAACAGGAGGGAGAATTTCTACCAGAACCCCAATGCATACTGGACAGAAAGGAAACCCTGCTCCGGAACAGAACCATTGCACAGGTCAAGGTGTAGTGGAAACATTTTGGCCCAGATGAGGCTACATGGGAAATGGAGGATGCCATGAGACAGGCATATCTTATTTTGTTTACTTYTGTACATGCAATTCATGTTAGTAGCTAAGAACATCAAGGACGATGTTCCTTTTAAGGGGGAGGGAATTGTAACACCCTGTTTCCCCCAGCTTGTAAATATAATTGGACTGGCCAAGAACTATGGCAAACTCATGAATATGAATATGTGATGTAAATGGACCTTGAGGAAAAGGTCAATGAATGCGAATAACATTTTGAATTTATTGCAGGATTGTTGAGAGGGGATGTGCAGAAAAGAGACCACGATGGTGGTGGAAGGCACCTGAAAAGGTGGCATTAACTTCCACCGAGAATTAATACCGTATTTGGACTCCACTGGCCCGAAGAACCAAAAGCGGCTTGCTGGCCCCGAATTTAATGTCTCGCAGGCTGGTAGGCGGACGGCTTGATGAGGGATGGGATGGTGAACCGCCCATCCATAGAGTCGTCAGGCCTGATCAACGCGAGGGTAATCGTGCCACACGCAACCTCGCAAGAGGATAAGGCGTATGGTAGAAGTGATTGGAGGGGAAGACGCGAGGGCAACTCTGGCATTACACAAATTGGGTGATAGCAGAGAGGAAGGATTGCAACCTTCGCTCCTGGTCACTGGCAGACAAAGAGATGCAGTCTCACAACATCGTGGTCTCATCTCGGGGGTGGCTAGTGGTAAATCCGCTGGGAGTCGCTAAGCCTACGGTTGGGAGGAAACGAGTACCCCTCTTAGTAGTTGCACATGCTTCTGGTGTTATTTCTGATAAGTGTTTTACATATTGCGTCTTGAAATTCATATACTGATATATATGCTCGTAGAACTGTGAAATTATGAACGATTACAGTATTAGAATGTATGTGCAGTGTTTTGATAAGAAATAATAGATATATGCTTATAATAGAAAGACCCCGCGTGGATTATGTTGATAAATGAATTTAGTTATGCATGAGTTGAACCAAGTCAGACTTCCAGTCCATCCTCGGGATTTTGTTTCCCTTTGTCTGTTTCTAGGAAGGCCCCGGAATAGGACTCTTCACAGAGATTCCCTTCTTGGAAAGGTTTTCCAAGAACCTGCAAAAAGGACTTGAATGGGCAAGTCTTAATAACCCTGTATGAGGAGGAACGATCCTCTTAAAAACCCAAGATGGAAGCTTAAGGAAGGAATATCGAATCGACGGATGAGATTTCGTCGATAAATCTACGGTCCCCCACGACCATTAGATTAGCAGGAGGAAGTAGGGCGTTAAAGGCCTTACCACTTGGTTTTCCTGTGTCTTCGTGGGTAGTGAAGAGTCTAGGACCGTCGATCCCCACGGTCCATGAGAACATCTGGACCGCTGATTTTTCCACATCCATAAAGTAGTGGAAGAGTGCACAAGGTGGGACACTCTGAGCCGTTGGATCTCATTCAGAAATCTCGTCAGCCGTTGGATCGGGTTAAGATGCTCGGAGTTTAGTCTCTGGAGTGTGCGCAGGAAGAATGGATCTAGACCGTTAGATCTTGGTCTATTTACCCGTCAGCCGTCAGATCGGATAGGAGGTGCATGGGGTTTAACCCTTCTCACGCCAGGCAGAAGTCCCGACCTTCATCGGGATATCGACGTTCGTGAAATCGGGAGTCACGAGAACAAAAGATCGAGAATTTTCATGGTAAAAGTCTCGAGGAGCGATCTGAACCGTCCATTCACTTGGGACGCGTGTCATAGATCTGAAGGGAGTCAGAGTTTAGAATTTCGCGAGTCCTAGGGACAAGGCATCCAGGACATCAGAAGTCGCGAAATCCTGAGAGTTAACCAGGACCGTCCATTAGAGGAGGACGCGCGGCAGCAATCGGAGCCGTCGGGGAAAGTCCCGACAGGAAGTCGTCTATCGGCATGTGGGTCATCGAGATATCGGGAATCCCAGTGACAAGGTGTTTATGCAATTCGGAATCGCGAAGTCTGAAACCCCAATGAGGAGGAAAGTGCCATTGCGGGCCAGCTGTCAGCATAGCGGAGAATCGGGATTCGAGGGATCGACAATCCCATGGGAAAATGCATTTCAGCACTTGAAACCCTGAAGCCCCAATAGGTGGTATGACTGCAGTCATATAGAGGGAGGTCGTGTGGACCAAAAGGTCTAGCCTAGGGGACTAGCGGAAGCTGACATCATATCGGGATACCGGGGATTCCGACGACAAAATGTTTATGCATTTCGACATTGTGATGTTCGAAACCCTGATGAACGGACGAGATTCTTTCGGAGGATCTCCGGGTCTGTAATGACCATTAGATGTGGAGATGAGGCGTCAAATTAAGCCAGGACATGAATATGCCTTAGGATAAGCGGTGAGCAGATCTGGATGGCTAGAGTCCACCTGTCTAGATCTACGATTGAGGATGCATTCTGGAGCCCCCTTGCCATTCTTCCTTTAAATAGTGGGGCGTGTGAAGTGGGGCCCTACCTGTCATGATGACCACCATGTCACGTTTCCCTCTTTGCCACATGTATTCCACCTAACCACGCAACGGGGTCATTTCTCATTGGTTGTTCTCTGTCCCTGTTGGGAATTGTTCCTATTAGCCATTTACTAACCCTGTAGGGGTTCGCCCCATTGGCCAATATCTAGCCCTGTCGAGATTCGGCGGTTGTAGAGTTGAATGTTTCGACATTATTGTAGCGCCGAAGCGCGAAATACAAAAGATGTTGCATACAAATTGAACCGTGAACATGACCCACGATCACATGGGAACGGAGAAGGAGAGAGAAAGAGCCAGCTTACACTGGGCCTCCATGGTTATTTAGGGGTTCGAGTCCGACAGAAGACCGGAAAAATTCGATTTAGGTAGTGGGTTTGTTACAATTGACCATCGGTCGTATGTGTATGGTCCACCGGTTATATGTGTTATGGCTCCGTTTGAACCGTGCGCGGGTAGTCACATATATATATACATATGGATGGGGGCTGGGGCTTAGCCCCAACCTTGTCCACGCCCATTCCAAACCACATTGCAATTCAAATGTAAACAAAAACATATAGTGGTAAGAACCACTATAGTGGCAGAGAGTTTATCCTGATTGTGTGCTCAAGATTGAAGTGCGCGTAGGTAAACCTAAATCACTAAGCTAGGGTTTGTGTTCTCGCTACCATGCCAAGCCAGGGTGGAGGGGAGCCGCCGCCCCCTCCCTCCCTGACCACGTCCTTCAGGAAATTAGTTACAGCCTGCAAAAAGAAAGCGACCCAGGCAGAAATGCCAAGTTTTGTAAAAATACTGGAAGACGTTCCAGAGATCAATCTACCCCCGGAACAACCAATGAAGGTAGTGCTCTCCCTCTCATATCGAGGTCTGGTAGGTCAATTCATGGGCCTTTGGCCCTCAGCCAAGACAACAGACAACTGGATCCAAAGGAACTGGCGGCCATTAATAACAAATAGCGTAACTTGTTATGCGGTTGGAAGGGGCTA
Organism: Picea engelmannii; assembly: GCA_009831015.1. Taxonomy (NCBI): domain Eukaryota; kingdom Viridiplantae; phylum Streptophyta; class Pinopsida; order Pinales; family Pinaceae; genus Picea; species Picea engelmannii. The sequence continues at coordinate 6,947 of ML837250.1, read as the reverse complement.
CTTTATTTTCGAATTCATCTCCCAGGAGGATCGTGATTTAATCTTCAGAAATGGACCATACTTCATGGGCACATAGGGCCTCTATCTGAATCGGTGGACCCCAAACTTCGATCCAGCCTCGGAAGTGCCAAAAGACGTCCCGGTCTGGGTCAGACTCCCAAACCTACCAATCCACTGTTGGAATTCCTCGTCGTTGCAAGCTATAGGGAACGGACTAGGGCACTACAATGACAGAGCCGATCCAAAAGAGAAATATTCCTGTGCAAGAATTTGTGTGGAAGTTGACTTGGAAATAGGCTTGTCGAAAGCGGTAAAACTGAAGGTCGGAGATTGGCAACATCTACAAAATTGGACTATGAGCAGCTCCCGTTCAAATGTAGAGGGTGTCATGAATATGGACATTTTCAGAGAAACTGCCCAAAAACCCCAAACACAGAGAAGGCAGGCGAGCAAGGTTGGCAGCAACCCTGGAAAGGAAGGTCTAATGGTCCAAGAAGGGAAAATCCAGCCCCAGCTCAAGACAACCCCGGAATCAAAGAGACGACAAACAACTTCAAGGCACTGGGAAATGGAGGTGAAACAATGGATCCAAGCAAAGACGACCAAGATGAGGAAGAAAGAGGTGTCCAAATCCCGAAAACCGGAGGACCCAAAAAAACAACAGAGGAAGTGGAGAAACCCATCTCCTCTCCAAGGAATGGGGCGGCTCAAGGCATCGAGGAGGGGGAGATCTCGTCAGGGAATGATTCAGAAGGAGCAAGTGAAGCCTGGGACACCCCAAAGAAACCGGGGAGAGGCAGGAAATCCAAAAAAGCGGAAAGAGATCAGGAGACATACAAGGACGTTTTAAAAGGAGCACAACCAACCATCAAGCAACTGATCGGAGTAAGGCAAACCAGGAAGTTGGCCAAGGCCTCCCAAGGAGGCCATTCCCCCCCTCAAAGTAATCAATGAAGTTAACCTCCTGGAACTGTAGGGGTCTAGGTAGCAAAAGGAAGGAAGAATCTCTCAGGGACATAATCAGAGCAGCAAAAATGGACATCCTACTTATCTAGGAAACCAAGATGAGTCAGTAGGACTCTATTAAATTTTCAAAAAATGTTTGGAGAAGCAGCCAAGGTTTAGCCGAAAACGCCAAAGGCGCGTCAGGAGGGCTCTACACCCTGTGGAACGCCTCCAAAATAGATCTGATCCGCTCAGACTCTTGCATGCATTGGATATTTTCCCAACTGCTCCACAGGGAGTCAGGGAAAACGGTAAGTCTCTTTAATATCTATGTCCCACAACATATAGAAGAAAAAAAGAATTGTTGGAAAACCCTTCTAGACTATTTAGTAGACAATGAGCCAAAAAACATCATTCTAGGAGGGGACTTAAATGTAACTTTGGCCCAAGAAGAAAAGCGTGGGGGATCTATTGTAAGGGACCCAGCCAGAGAATGGGTGGAGGACCTAATCTCAGCATGGGACTTAATGGATATTAAGCCACTCAGGGGACACTACACTTGGACCAACAAAAGGGTTGGTTCGAGGCATATTGCTGCCCATTTGGACAGATTCCTTGTCCAAAGTTCGTTCTTGACCCTTGGGCTCATAGCCTCTTCATAAATCCTTCCCCACAGTACCTCTGACCACAAACCAATTAGCTTAGAGCTAAGGAAGGACCAAGGCAAGGGGCCCATCCCCTTTAGATTCAATCCCTCGTGGACACAGGACGAAGACTTTCTGCGCAAAGTCTCAAGTGTTTGGACAAGCAAGGTAAATGGCTCCACATCTTATGTTTGGGAAGAAAAATTGTGTAGGCTTAAGGTGGCGCTAAAAGGTTGGGAGAAAAGACAATCTGATCCAATCGCCCTACGCTTAGAATCCCAAAGGCACCTGGAGAGTCATCAGCTAGATCTGGAAAAAAGGGAAGTCACTCAGCAGGATTTACTTAAAGAGGGCCAACTTCAAAGGCAATGGCATAAAGCCTACAGAGATGAAGAAGGCTATTGGAGGCAAAAGTCTCGAAGCCTTTGGCTGAAGGAAGGAGACAAAAATACTAGTTATTTCCATAAGCAAGCGGAAGCAAGGAAACACTATAAGGCTGTGACAGAAATCCAAATCCAAAACACCACAATCTCTGATCTAGAGGGCATTAGATAGGCAGCTTTTGAAACATTCAGAACCCTCTACTCAGAAACTCAAAAGGAAAGAATTGACCCTCAAAGGTACCCCCTTTCCATTGTTCCAAACCTAATAAAAGATGACATCAATCTCAAGCTTGTGGAGGAAGTCACGCAGCAAGAAATAAAAGAGGCGTTGGACCAAATGCACCCGGATAAGGCCCCAGGACCGGATGGATTTACAGCCAGATTCTACCAGCAGTGCTGGGAAATAATCAAATCGGACCTAACCAAAATGATAAGAAAATCAAAAGCGAGCAGCAAGCTAGGAGGAAGCACAAATTCGGCATTCCTGGCTCTCATCCCAAAGGAGAAAGGAGCGCTAAGCTTTAGTCGATTCAAGCCAATCTCCCTCTATAATACAAGCGATGAAATTCTTACCAAGGTCATCGCAAACAGATTGAAAAACATTATGCCTCTCATAGTACCAGAGAACTAGGGAGGCTTCATCAAAGGTAGACAAATAGCAGACAACATAATTTTGGTGCAAGAAGCTCTTCATTCAAGTCTGCCCAGAAAAGATAAAGGTATGATTATTAAACTAGACCTTGCAAATGCTTTTGACAGAGTTAATCATAATTTGCTTTTTGAGGTAATGAGGAAGTTTGGATTTGATCAGTCCTTTGTGAATTGGATAAGAGCCTGCATAGGGTCGCCATGGATTTCCCCCATGGTAAACGGAAGAGTAACAAATTTCTTCAAAGCGTCTAGAGGTTTAAGGCAAGGTTGCCCTCTCTCGCCCTTGCTCTACGCAATCCAAGCCTTGGTTCTTAGCTACCAGCTGGAAAATTCCAGAATCCAAAGCAACCTCCAAGGGCTAAAAATAGCACAAGGAGTGAAGGAAATCAACCATGCGCAATTTGCGAACGATACCCTGCTGCTAGGTGGGGTAAGTCTATTAGTAGCAAGAAGGTTTAAAGAGGAGCTTGACGCATACGCTACAGTGTCAGGAAGCGAGATAAGTCAAACAAAAAGTAAGATTTATGGCTGGAACATTACACCCAAAGATATGATGGGAATTTCAAGAGCTTTGGGGATGGAAGGGCACACCAACTGGGAGACCTTCACCTACCTGGGAATCCCTATCTCCAAGGCCGCTCCAAGGGCCTCTTAATGGAACCACTTACTAGACAAACTAAAAAAGAGAGTTTCCTCCTGGGGGGCGAAATGGATAAATATAGCAGGGAGGATAGTACTAATCAAATCCGTTCTGGCCAATGTTCCCATCTATCAGAACTCTTTGCTCCTAGCACCAAGATCAACAATCCAAAAAATGGAGGCAATGCAGAGAAGCTTCCTGTGGGAAGGGGGAAAGCAAACAAGCAGGCGACTTCACCTTATAAACCGGGACAAAATTTCCAAACCCCTCTTGGAAGGAGGTCTCAATTTCAAAAACACCCAAGTGCAGAATCTGGCTCTAGGGGCGAAAGTGCTATGGAACATTGTCAGCAGTGACACTACGTGGAGCAAGGAAGCTCTGTGGAAGAAGTACTTCAGAGGCGTAAGGAAGAGATGCATAGAAAATCCATGTAGAGAGGCTAAGGGGTCCCCAATCTTCACTCTCTGTAAAAAGGTCTTGGCCCTGCTCACTCCTCAACTTACCTAGGTGCCAAGAAACGGGAAAAAAATTAAAATCTGGTAGGACTCCATTCTAGGTGATCCTCCTCTAGAATCGATTCAGGACCTGTAGCGACTAAAAGGATGGATGGACGGGCAAAATCTAAAGTCGCTCTTTGACATCTCAATGTGGGGGAATGATAGATGCAAGTCGTGGCAAGGTTGGGAAGTAAGCAATCTGCCTCCGGACTTAGAAAATGACTGGTGCGTCCTAAATCTCGGCCTACAGGGGAAATCCCCCATCAAAAAAAAGGGAAAGATGAGAGAGGAGGGGGGAAGAATGCCCAACCCTACTCCACCTCATTGGGATATAACACCTTTCGAAACATTCCTTATGTTCCACCCAACCCGACCCCTTGGAAATCCATCTGGAACGCAAAAACCATCCCCAAAATAGAACTGTTCCTCTGGACCCTCAGTCATAACAGCATCCAAACAGGGGATAACCTCCAAAAGAAAGGTTGGGAGGGCCCCTTCAGGTGCCCCCTGTGTCAACAAGCTGAGGAAACTTCAGATCACCTCCTACTTAACTGTAGTTATTCAAAAGAAGTTTGGAGGCTGGCAGTTGGGTTGCAAACTGTTCTTCCTCTTCCCCAAGACATTAAATCCCTTCTCCAAAGTTGGAACGCCCTTTATCCTTTCCAATTTAAGAAGCAAAGTTATGCCTCGGGGCTTTGGTGAACAATTCCAAGGTTTATATTTTGGGGGCTTTGGTTGGAAAGAAACAATAGAGTTTTCAGGGATAAGAAAAGGAGTGCCCCACTAGTGAGTGCAAAGGTTAAAGCACTCTTTGGAGAATGGGCTATTTATCATCGTCATCTTCGATACAATAGGGAGCTGGAAGAAAAAGAAGAGCTCTGGCTGGCCCAATTCAAAATCCAATGGCAAACTGGGAACACAGTCAACACCATAACTCAAGAGAATTGGGAGATAAGGACAGGTAAGAATGATTTTGAAAAATGGAAAAATGAAAGGAAGGCCTATACCCTGTCCTTTGACGGGGCCTCAAAGGGCAACCCAGGCCAAGCATGAGGAGGAGGAATAATTATAAAGCCAAATGCAGAAGTCATGGTGCGATACGCCATAGGATTAGGCAACGCCACCAACAACTATGCAGAGGCAATGGCATTATGGCAAGACTGTGCCAAGCCAGAATGATTGGAATCCGAAATCTGACTATCATAGGAGATTCCCGTATGTTAATTAGTGCCATTATCCGCTCCTCAAAAACTCAAATCACACAGCTCAATAATGTGTTGGCCAGAATACGCCTCCTCCTTAAAGGGCTCGACTCATACCAAGTGTTTCATGTTTTGCGCGAGTTGAATAAAGAAGCGGATGAGGAGGCAAATAGAGGAGCGCTACTGGCACAAGGTTGCATGAATATAAGCGGCCAACTAACCAAGGTGGACATACCTTGACCCAACTCCATACCAAAAAGAAAGCTCATGCAAGTTGCAAAGTGTGGGACAAGACCAAACCGACAGCGCCCAGACTTAGCCAATAAAGGGGCGCGTGACAGGACAAATCGAGCAGAGGGCGGCCCAAAAAAGATCGGATCTCTTGCACAGAGGAGACAGCAGGACCATCCACCCATACCTCTTGGGGAAAACAACGCTGGGCGAAATGATGAATGCAGGACGAGCAAGATTAAATTCGGATGTATCCTCAGCCTGGGCACAGACCCACTCTTAGCTGTGAAGCTAACCCGATTGAGAGGATTTAAGAGTAAGCGAACCAGAGGAGAGGAGATGGCCGCAAGTTCCAGTCGAAACCTCACCATTGAGGAGCGATTGAAACTTCTATATGAAACGCTGGGAAACCTGAAGCAGATGCTTCAGTACTAGCTCGATTTCCTGGAGAACTTGGACGTGGAGGCAGGCAGACGGTCGGAGCAACTGGAGCAAGATATTTCTACTGTAAAAATCGGATTCATAGAGGAGCTTGGAAAATTACACTATGAGCTGAAGAACCCAAAAGAAGAATTTGAGGAAAGGATCAGTCAACTGGAAAGTAAAATGTCCAAGTTGAACATCGAATGGGGGAAAGATCCCAAAGAATAGTCAGTCCTTCTCAAGCATCTCAAGCTTCTTCCCTTCTCAAGCATCTTGACATTTTGTATAGAAGTCAAGACTTTAGAATAAATTTGCTTTAAGGAGAATTGAACCGACTCTGGGGATGTTAGTTAAATATTATATTCCTAATTTTGCATCTAAGCTTATTGCAAGCAGCGGCTCAGTGAAGCTCTGCCATTTTGTAACCGAACAGTGGCCTGTCCACAATTAATACAAATTCCACTAAACATTTCTATCAAAAAAAAAAGAACCACTATAGTGGCGTGCCGGTTGGGTGACTCTTCCTAAGGCCATACCCCTGCCCGAAGGTCGCGGGGTCGATTCCTGCCAACTACACAAGTTTTAACCAATGTTTAGGTGACACGTGGCGGCCATTGATTGGGCCATGTATCGCCATCCCATTCGCCACAAACAAGCCACGTGTCATACTCCGACTCATTCACATGACTGCCAACACACCTACCACATGTCATACGGTCTACCATGTCAACATCCATACGAACTGTACGGACTATACAGTCAACACATTTTTTTTCATGTTTGTCGTTTTGAACAGAACGCAATATCTCTCTCATCCGACGTCCGTTTGAACCCAAACGAGTTGCACTGGGTTCGTGACGATGAGGCCTGCGCTCTCATTCAATTTGAAGCAATTCTGAGCACTTTGAATTTTTTTATCAAAATTTGATCCCCTGGATCAAATAGAGAGAAGGACAAGTAGAGCAAGGGGAGGAATGAATCTAAATGGGGATAATGACCCAAGAAAGTCATGGCTCCTATTTAATGAATGAAGACCCTTGCTGCATCAAATAGGTCCATCTATAATGAAAGTAGGTGACTAATTCCTTAAACAAGTGGTCATCTAGATAATGTCATAATTATCTAAGGATTAGAATATTCAATGAAATAGAATATTGAGGTCTCATCTCATCTCCACCTCTCTATTTATTCCAATACTTTAAAAAATGAACATCATTTATTACATCAAAAGTGTTCTTTTAAGAGGGTGGCATCTCTAAAATATTTTTCCATCCTTACTAGTTGTCCTCTACCACTAGTGTTACAAAACCCTTCAATCACCTTTCCTCTTC
>ML837249.1:28875-46900 GCA_009831015.1 Picea engelmannii | reverse complement strand
CTAGGAGTTGGCCTAGACGGAGGAGTTGAGGATTAGGTGACAGCACCTTAACTCTCACTTGCCCCCAAGGACACACCGAGTGGATTGAAGATTTCTTCCACGTCTCCCAAAGGTGTGTATAAGGCGGCAACAGGGCCCATCCAAAGATGAACTATCACGCACTCCGCCCCCTGGGTCCCATATTAGGATGTGAACTGCAATACCCTGTGAAGCATAATCCTGAAGCATCTCAACACCATGAGTCTCTTGCACATGACACATGGCCTTATCCCAGAATGAGTCCATCCTCCAAGTCCATACCAAGACCAACACGGTCTCCACCCACTGCACATGTTGCTGCCATAGTGAGGCACTGCAAGCCCTCCATGAATCACACTCAAGTGACGTGCTCTCCTCAACACTGAAGCTCAATGGAAAGTCAAAATATCTTTCCCCTGCAAGGGTCCACTCGCCTCCAGCAATCAATGATATGCTCAACCCTGCAATCCCCAGGTCCCATGCTAGTCTCTGCCAAATATCACCATGCTAGCGCTGCACTACTCTGACCATGATTGTTGCTCTCTGTATACATATTGGATCCCCCACTCCCAGATCCTCAAGCTGGAATACCTGTGGAAAATGGACCTGCTGCCCGGAAGCTGCATCTGTAAAAGAACCTCTGTGGAAGTAGTATATGCCCAACCATCTCCATGCTCGATCATGAGGATCAAAAGGGAGAAATTGTCTCACTCCATAGGACAAGCCCCTACAAGCCCACTCAAAACCAACCCAAAGTGAAGTATGTGGCTTTTTGGCGCAACCTGGGTCATCATAAGGTGAAACAACCTACTAACAAAATGGACTCTTGGATCCCATGGAAAATTTGGAAATTTATCACTTCCAATCTCCACTAACTACTCATGTGTCATATTGATCACTGTCGGAAGCCCTCCGTGCACATCCCTATGAGGATCTGTATCTGTGTCGCCCTCTGAGATGTCTACTATCCCATGGCCTAGGATGCTCACCAACACGCACAAGGTCTCAATTGTCTTCCTATGATGATCCACCCCTATCCTGTTGTATGTCGTAAAAGCACTCTTGTCAGGTGGTCTCGGCCTAACAACTCTCCATGTCCTCTGCCATTGTCTATCTCCCTCCATACTGTTGTCAATGATGAAAGTGTCGAGAAAGATTGACAGAAACATTTGTAGTTGACTGTAGGACTGGAAGGTATCATGTGCTTTGGTCAATCCCAAGGATTCAACCAAAAGCTTGTCCACTGGTACCCATGGTAAATACTCGTCTATAGTCATCATTGAATTCCAACCATCATCACCCCTATGCCTGTTGCTACTGTGAAGGTGATCTCTCAGTACTATGTGTTGCTGCAAAGGAGAGACATCTCCATGCTCCACTAAGTGTGTCTCATCCCTGCAAGCCAATACACCCCTCTGAATCCCACTGTACACATCTGCATGTCTCCGTGATCTATCACCCACCACTATATTCTCCTGCATACTCATGTAATCTCATGTATACTCCTGCAACATCATGGATCCTGGGTGTATTGTTGGGTCAACCTCTACATGAAGGTCAGCCAATCCTAGAACACAAATGGAAGTTTCCTCATAATTGCCCCTGGCTCTGGAGTCCCCATGTGTATGTGAGTGCTCGACTGTCTCAAAGATCCACGTGGAGGGTAGCTCCTGTGACACATGGACATCCTCCTGTGTCTCTGGATCATATCTCTCCATACTCATCAGTGATCCTGGATACTCCTCATGCTCCTCCATCAAATGGCACTCCTCTGCTAAACCCCCAACATCCTCTAGCAATGTGGCTGAAGGATATATCTGACTCTCTGCGAAGAGAGATGTAGTGGATCTCTGTCTAATCTCCTCGAGAAGCTCCTCTGATCTGGACTCTGATTCTTGAAGGGTTGTCTGTGTGCCTCTCAAGAATCCTCGAGTGCTCTCCAACTCATGAGTGAGTCTGTCCACCTCCAACTCCTGCTCCCTTAGGCCCTTTGATACATCTCGCCAACCCCAAATAGATAGTCTCTGTCCATCAGCAACTGTTGGTAGTCAATCCTCATCACAAACACTCTCTCCCTGAGAGTATGAAAGTCATCCATGGCAAATCCCCCATCTGAACTGTCATGTGCCATCGATGCCCTCCAGCAATAATCTGCCACCAATGCATGTGTGTCATCAATGCGCCTAGTGGCTGCCATGATCATGTCCTCACTGATTCTCAGTTGTCCTGCCAAGTAGCGTGACTCCTGATCATAATCATGTTGAGGTGCTACCTTATGCCCCTCACTGCTAGTGTCAACCCTGGAATCCCCAACAACACTCTCTGCAAAAGATAAAACACTAAACTGCCCCCTGTCTACTGTGCTACTGGGTCCTCCTGTATGTGACTACACATCATCACCAACTGCTAGCTCCCTCTAAATCATACTGTATCCTATATGAGCAGTTGTATCCTCATGTGCACTCACCCCGCTACTATCATTTGCGCCCGGATCCCATACAGATGTGTCCAGACATGTGCTGTGGTTATCCCGACCAATAAGGAGTGCATCCACATCACTGTCGATCGGTCCTAGAAGTAAGTGTCCCATCAAACTGTCAGTCTCCCCAACCTGATCAAACAATGGGGTCTCCGAAAGAAGTGACTCACTCTCCTTATACTGATACGTATGTGTAAGGTCAACTGTCTGCACGTCATGTCTCTCCTCCTGGGTCTGTGGATCCATATGTCCCTGGTGTGCATCCCTCACACACGGCTCCTCCATCATATCTAGAATGCTATTGATATCGTCATGTGTCGTGGCTATCATGTGTGTCTAAAAAGATGACAAATGTGTCACCGCCATCATAGGAAGCTCATCAGGTCTAGGCGCTAACACGTGTGAATCCCCACTAGTGTCACCACTCTGTTGAAGTGTAAGGTCATCAACACTATGTGATATGACTGTTGAAGCACAAGTGCTATCATCCTGTCCACTCCATTGTCCCTCCAATACGCAAGGGTCACTATCCTCCTCAAGTGTGCAAGAGTCGCTAGCCTCTATGCAAGAGTCACTAGCATCATCAAACTGCTCCAAATAAGCATCTATAGTTGCATCCCCGTGCATCTCCTCATCCTCACTATCATAGTGCACCTCAATAATGTGTTTCCTACCTTTACCCCTACACCTATGATCTGGCTCCGAAGGCCCCTTGCAACTGTAGCAAAGTTGCCTGCTCCTAATGGGTGTAGGAATGCTCTGTGCTTCCCTCCATCTAGTTGCTCTGGCTCTGATTCCCTCTACTATGTTGCCCCAATATGTAACCTCATCTGTGCTCCACCTAGGATTTTTTATGGATATAAACTGTTATAGTGTTGCTTGAGCCTTAAATCTCTCACTAAGGGTGTGATATTCCCTTTCACAACTTACCGCCTCTTTGGTGAAGTCAATAGATTCCATCTCTATTGTATCTCTGCATACGCTAATCCCCACTGGCTGGGAGGATCAACACTCTGATACCGCTGTAATGTTCCCAAGCCAAGATGGCAAGAACATTGTGTTTTTCATGAATTTTTGAACATTTTCTGGTTGTGGCATTTCGTCAAACACTTTGAAGTCTTTAAGTCTCATGAGTTGCGCTAGGGTTTATACTGATGGTTGTTATGTGTGTTTGCAGCAATAATCAACATAAATATAGCAATAGAACATACCTCAACAACATGCAAGATCAATCATTACAAGAGATAACCCAAAACACCTCAGATCTGATATTATTCATAATAATGGTGGTCCTCATATAAAATGGGGCAGATCTGGAATACATATAAGATAGTAGAGTATCTGGCCCCCAAAATACAAGATAGAAGAAGATCCCGACTTCCAAAAGCCTCTCCAAGCTATAGACCAAAAACCCAGATGAACCAACTCATAACCCAGCTGAAATATGAAGATCTCCCTAGTACAATGCGCCCCTCACTAGCTAAAGCAAACCAAGAATTCGGCCTCCAAAAAATAAGTTGTTGAATCCCCTAAGAAAGGTGTCAAACTGTAGATTGGGCCAAGGGAAACCCCCTAGTAAAGTATCAAACTGAATGATGGAGATCTGACCCTCCAGATGGTTGAATCATATCTCTGCAGTGTGCCCTCCTGGTTGTAGAAGACCAAGAATTCGGCCTCCATTAAGATGGCCTCCAAACCCTCTAGAAAAGATCCCAAACTGTAGATCGGGCCACTGGAAACCCCCTGGTAGAGTCTCGGGAAGAATGATAGAGATCTGATCCTCCAAATGACTAGATCCTCAATCTGTGGTGCGCCCTAGCTCTCTCTGAACCTGTGGCTGATGTAGAAACCCTCTATAACGGAATGGATCTGATGTAGAATGGTGGGGGAGGAATCTTTCACCTCCATGACCAAGCTTGGACCAGGTTGGGTGGGATCTTTCACCACCGAGCTGGTCTCTAGGGTTTGTTGAGTCAAAACCCTCAAAACCCCCAAGTGCATGGGCTCAATAGCAAAAAGCCAGATATCAAAATGATCAACATCCATCCGAGAATAGAGGCCCCTATCTCTCTTTTATCCTTCCTGCTCACCTTGTCTCTCCAAAGTGACTTTTACTTTATTCAATTATTAATTAATTAATTAAATCACTTTAATTAATTAATTAACCATTTTACCTCTGAAAAGTACCTTATCTCTCCTTGTGGCTTCCCTGGCCACTGAAAGTCACTTCTCATCATCCTATCCTGTAGTGTTGTTCCTCTCGATTCCAATGAGCTATTACACTAAGAGGTTCCTCCAAGTATTATGCCCAATATGACCTCCTTAGTGAATTTAATTAACCTATAGCCCAAAATAACTCAAAATCACGGAAATCGTCGGAATGCAACAGAACCAAATCCAAGCTATGCGGAATGGATCATGATGATGAAATAAGATGAGCGATACAAGTGGAACCCCAAAATACCTCTCAGTAGCCCCTATACTCGCTATGACCTCCATCTGGCTACTCTGGTCATCATAACACTTTGCAATACAATGATGTCCCAAAGTGGGGACATTACACTCTTAGAGAGGGAGGTACTTCTGGAGCCTCCACCTGGATCTGTCTCCAACCCCATCATGTCCTCTACAGATGTAGTCACTCCCTCTGAACTCGAAGCATCTCCAGCTACCTGCATTGAAGTCTAATCAAGAGACTTATCCATCCAAGGTCCTCTCTCTGAAGCCTCACAACAGTCAGACTTAGGCTCCAGTCACCCACTGGATCCAACTACAGACTGACCAAGCATTCTCCGACTAGACACCAAACAACACACTTGTGTCAGAAGAGATTCCCTCTGGATATAGGTAAGCCAGTCCTTGAGACAACACAATCCCACATCCATCTATCTCAAAAGATGAAATAGAGAGAAAGTTCACAGACTGTTCGGGAACATATAATACCTCAACCAACTCTAGATACCCTCCTGACTCCAGTTGGAATCTAAAACTTCCAACTCCCTCCACATCTAGAACATGTCTGGTGCTAAGAAGAAAATCAAAAAGTAAAAGACTTTGGCCTGGATGCATATGGGAGTGCGATAAAAACTCCATTGGTTAAAAGATGAAAATGATCTCATGGAACTCTAAAGGTGTGGGGGGTTAAAGAAGCTCGGAGAAATGAGAGACAATCTGAGAATGGAAAGGCCAAACCTTATTCTACTACAGAAGACAAAGCTTGAGGAAAAGAGCAAGATGGAAATAAGTAAAAGACAATGGAAGCATAGTAGTAGCATAGTGGTGAGTTCTAGAGGCCCGTTTACAATATGGGATCCTATAATTCTAGATTTACATCAGCACTACTCCACTCAACATTGGATCTTTACAGTGTTTGACCGGAAGCAAACAGGGAAAACAATCCATATTTTCAACATCTATGCTCAAGTAAGTTATAGAGACAAGTAAAGTTATTGGTCTTCATTAAGAGACTTTGGGAAGCCTATTCCAATAGCTAGAAGAATCATTGAAGGAGATTGAATATGGTGTTACCATCGTACGAGAGAAAAGGATCCTTTGCGAGATCCCTTCCATGAGATAGTGGATGATATGATTGTTGACTAGGATCTATTGGATCCAAGCCTTTAAAACGGAAATACACTTGATTTAACAAGCAACATAGTCCAGGATATATAGTGGCAAGACTAGATAGATTTTTGTTTCATATCTCCCTCTTGATTGAAAAATTCTATGTGATTTCCTTCATGCTCCCAGCAATCTCCTCATATCATAAGCATATCCTCCTCTCCTTTGAGGAAGCCCAAGACAATGGTCTGATTCCTTTTCGTTTTAATCCATCATGGCTTTAAAATCCACTTGCAATTAAAATCATAAAGGAAGCATGGAACTCCCTTGTCCGAGGATTGCCCTCTTACGTTCAAGAGAGGAAAATCAATATCACCAAAAGGAAGTTAAAGGAGTGGGCCAAGGTAAATTATATCCCTCTCTCTAGAGAAAGAGAAGCTCTCCAGTAGAAGCTCATCATTCTTCAAACAAAGATAGAAGATCAAGAATATACCTTACCCCTACAAAAGGAGGAGCAAGAGCTAGCTCATCAACTTCACCAAGCATTCAGACAAAAGGAAGAATATTGTAGATTAAAATCCATATGTCTATGTCTCCAAGGAGGGGATAGGAACACATTGTTCTTCCATAAGAAGGCTAGGGAAAGGTAGATAAAGAATCACATGCAAGAAATCACAAATGAAGATGGTGGATGAAGATGGATACTTTCAAAGAGATCGGGATGGTAGCATACATGCACTTCAAAAGGTTATACTCAGAAGAGGAGCTAGCAAATGCATAAGCAACTCAGGAACTATTAAATCTAAATATTGAGGGACTTTCATAGTCCAATATATGAGATATCATTTTTGGGATTATTTGTGTAGAATGTCATTAATCTATGACCCATATCCATGAGTATTAGTTGCAATTGACCCATCTCTCATGATTTTTTTGAATAGTCCACTTAGCACTCATTGCATCAGGTGATGCTCACAAGAGTGAAGAAGTGGGATTGGAACTAGCAAAATGAATCACATAGCATCAATGTAAGGTAGCTAGAGAGGTAGTGGGGGGGCCTAGAGGGCCCATAGTGATAATAGTGGAGGTCATTCAATGTAAGGTGGACTAGGTCCACTATATTATTAAATAAGGCCCACTATGGTAGTTAGATATAATAAATGTAAGAGGACTTCTTAGAAGGTTCTACTTCTAGAAGATTCCTCCTCTAGAATGTTCTTAGTTGATGGTAGAACTATATAAAGAGGTTCAAGCAATGTAATGAGAGATGAAGAGAAGTATTGTATTTGGAGCGGTAGCTCAATAGGAGGATGCCCCCTCGAAGAGGCAACTGAACAAGAGAGGATCCCTTCCATAATAGGATCCATTGTATGGTGTTGCCCTACCTCAAGGGTTTCTATAATAAAGTTGTGCTTTTCTATATTGTTCTTCTATATCTGTTGTGGTGCTTTTGTATTCAGCTATTTGGTTCTTAACAAGTGGTATCAGAGCACTTACCTTGGGCAGACATTGTGGGCAAATATTTTTATTTTTGTAGATATTTTTTTCAGAGAAGAAAAAAGAGGGCCACGAAATTCTCGAAGTTTTTGGTATATTTTTGTGCAAAATTTGAAGAAAATGGTTGTAGATCTGAGTTCCTCTCAGAAAAACACCCAAGTTGAAAAAAAAAATCATCCGAAACGGAGTTCGGGAAATCAAGATATTGAAGTTTTAAAATCTGTAAATTTTTCAGGATTTTTTCCGCGGACGGCGACGAGAATTTTTTTTATTTCTGTAGCATCTAGAGGCCGAATTTGCCCAAATAAATTACAGATCTGAGTTCCTCTCGCAATTTCACCCAATTTCAAAAAAAAAACAGCCAAAATGGAGCCCGGGAAGTGAAGTTATGAGCATTTTAACTTCAACAGTTTTTTAGGGTTTTTCCAGAAAAAACCGCGATTTTCTGCCGTAACTTATTGGGTGAGTTCATAGGATGCTCAAATGGTTATTTCTTCTCAAAACCTGAAAGAAATTCTTGAATCATTTAAAGCCCAATTGTTTCACACATTGGATGACAGATTTGATGCATTTGTACATGGTCTCACAGACAGCCTCACAAACAGCCTCACAAACGGCCTCAATGATAGTTTTCGTAGTATTCAAGATTCATTGAATAACATGCAGGAGATATTTCTTATGGAGGGCCTCAGGGATGAATATAATCAAGAAATATATGCTTGGTATGATTTTGAGGCAGATTGTGATGATTGGTATATGGATAGTTGTCATTTCTGGGATGACAGCCACTTTCATATTTTATTTGATGACTCTACTCCACCTTCTGTAGAGAATATCAATGTCCCACATCAGGAGCTAGTTACCAGCATTCAGTCTACATATTCTACAGTGGTATTATTCATTCCAGATTCTACTACGACCCTTGTCCACTATGTGGATGGATCTTCTTATTTGGATCCACATGATAGGTGTCAGTCTTTGGAGCATCATTTGGAGTTGGTTATTGGGTTCCAAAATCTTCCACGGGGAGTTCACATGAGCACTTGGACATGGGACCCGGGCTTACAATGGTGGTTGGACTACTTCARCATGGTGGATTTCCTTTCTACATGGGACCTTGGTTCTTCAGTCTTCTTCAGCATTATGGTCCACAATTATCCATGGGACCCTGGTATATGGTTGTACATCAAGTGTTGAGGACAACACTTTCATAAGGGGGATGGAATGTAAGGTAGCTAGAGAGGTAGTGGGGGGGCCTAGAGGGCCCATAGTGATAATAGTGGAGGTGATTCAATGTAAGGTGGACTAGGTCCACTATATTATTAAATAAGGCCCACTATGGTAGTTAGATATAATAAATGTAAGAGGACTTCTTAGAAAGTTCTACTTCTAGAAGATTCCTCCTCTAGAATGTTCTTAGTTGATGGTAGAACTATATAAAGGGGTTCAAGCAATGTAATGAGAGATGAAGAGAAGTATTGTATTTGGAGCGGTAGCTCAATAGGAGGATGCCCCCTCGAAGAGGCAAGTGAACAGGAGAGGATCCCTTCCATAATAAGATCCATTGTATGGTGTTGCCCTACCTCAAGGGTTTCTATAATAAAGTTGTGGTTTTCTATATTGTTCTTCTATATCTGTTGTGGTGTTTTTGTATTCATCTATTTGGTTCTTAACAATCAATCATCACCTCTAGGGATCGCACCCAGTAACTAGGACTTCCTAGGAGGTCACCCATCCTAAGACTCCTCTAGCTCAAGCAAGCTTAACTATTAAACTACATCCCCACTCAAATATCTAAGGAGGAGAATCAGTATCTACTCTAGAGTATCGATTACAATGAGATATTCAAGCAATTCGGGACCTAGAGCCAGATAAAGCCCCTAATCCCGATGGTTCATTATTCACTTTTATAGGGCCTGGCAGAGTATTGTTAAAGAATATTTTCATAGGATGTTGAACAGGTCCAAAACAAAAGACAAATTAGGGGCCAAGATTAACTCCTCTTTTCTAGCTCTTATCCCAAAAGAGAAAACCCCTCCTCGTTTGCTAGATTCCATCCAATCTCTCTGCAATGCCTCTTACAAAATTCTAACAAAGAAAGTGCATGAGTGAAGATAAAAACGTGTGACTGATTAGTAAAGAAAGTGCATCAGTGGATAATGGAGTTAGAACTAAGTTGTAGGGAGTGAAGGGGACTTAAAGCTCATGTGTGAAGAAGAATCCATGCACACATGTGATGGGAATTAAATAGAAGGGAAAGGGACGCACATGCATGGATGATGGAGATAAAGGCGATTGAAGTAGGAGAGAGGACGCAAATGAGTGAGTAAATACATGTGAAAGTGAAAGTAATAGGATATACACCCTAAAAAATAGGGAGTGAGCGCTAGGATTTAGGAATCAAGGGAAATATGTGCTAATGAAAGGGATATGCGCCCAAAAACAGGGAGGAGGAAAAATAGGGAATTAGTGCTAAAGAATAGGGATTCATGAGGAAAAATAGGGATAATGCATGAGAAAAAGGAGTTAAGCATAAGAAAGGAAAAGTCTATCTTTACTCTACTCAAACATGTAAATTCATCATGTGTACCAACTCATTTTTAATGAATGTGCCACATGTCCTCAAGCAAAGCGCCCAAGTTGGCCATTTGTCACCCTCTAAAACTCCCACATGTCGAAATCTGAACCTGCCACTTGTCACCCTGCATGGTGACCACGCATGCTAAATATATCCCTACTAAAAATAGACATGCCAAAAATAACAGTCACCCTAAAAAATAGAAAAACCCCAAATATGTCTGAGACCACTAGGAGACGAGACCATTGTCAAATATAGAATGTCTAAAAATAGACACTGGTAAACACTAAAAATAGAATCTCATCGCATGTCAATGAAAATATACTCATCAGCTTCAATTTTAAGTGAGGAATCTGAATACGTGATCAAAATCACCATCTGAGGCCTAGAACTCCACGTGCTAAAAATAGTGGGCCTAATGGTTAAGAACATGTGTTTCCTCTTAAGAGGTCACAGGTTCAAATCCAGAGGGGGGTAGGGTATGTATACCTTCGTAGACTTTACCAGTCAAATCGCTGGGCGGAGGGGGGTCCCTTGTCCCACAAACAAGGGGGTCTCATACACCAACTTGGTGTGTTGGCTTGGCCGTGACCTTAAAAATAGATTATTATTATTATTATTATAGTAAACTGCACACATGTCGTCTAAAAAAGGCTCAATGGAGTCACGAACTCGCAAGGACTCTGAATATGTGATCAATATAGACATCTCTCTCTATCCATAAGATCCTGTGGAAACTTTCATCTCTGAAATAAAGAACACTACCTAACCAGTCATGTACATGTACCTATACTTGTGTGGGAACCAAGCCTAGCTCAAAACACAACTATCTCTAGGAAAATATCTGAATTCCAGCCAAATAGAACAAGTTAGCTCTTAACTCTCAAGATATCCAAGGGTTAACAGTTCCTAGATGACATATTTATCTATTCCAAGTCAGAGGATGAACATGAACATTATTTAAGATTGGTGATACAAGTTCTAAGGGAGCATCAGTTGTATGCCAAGCTGAGCAAGTGCTCTTTTTATCAAGAACATATCCATTGGTGCAAGGTAGAGGGGTGTATCTCATCTTTGCAAGGTATCCAACTATCCACTGGTGCAACCTCCTCAATCCAATGAGTAATAATCCCTGGGGTACACTACCCAGCATGTGGACTTTCAGCCCATCTGTGTGTCACCGTGATCAAATCTATCAAAATCAAGCCCATCTAACCATCGTCCAAGGTCCTGAAGATGTGAGAGCCACTTTTTAAATATATCAAGTCACTAAGTGACTAACTGCTCTACATCACACGTGCCATATCCTGCAACAAAGGCACATGAACAATTCACTTCAATATCCCCTTCAAATATCACACTAGCTCGGGACTTTTTGTAAGTTGGCAAGTTTGAATATGGCAGGGCCTTCATCGGACCCTATTAAGTGTGCCAACCAAAACAATGAAAGAAAAGACCCAGGTAGAGGGATATGTCACAAGGGAAACAGTGAAAGAAAATAACCCTTCAAGAGTAAGTGTGATAGTGGTATGTGTTGGGCTTACTCCATGGCTTACGGTGTCACTGAATCCATTTCTATGAGGGCCTTTGTGGAGGGTACGATTTCTCTTGAGTTACCACTTTATAAGTACTACGTTTTTCCAAACCACTTTATCAACCTTTTTGTTTGTCCTTTTATCATATTTGCAAGTCCCCTTTTATAAGGTTTCAAACTATAGCATCATTGCTTGGGACTGGGGCGAACGGCGAAAAGGGTAGAGCTCATGTTGGACTGGATTTTGAGAGTCCTCTGCTTTAGTTCCTCTCTTTCTTTAGCATCATTATTTTATTCTTTAGCAGCAGCTGCAATCAAACCCTGGGCCTTCATCCCCTCTTCTCATGAGAGAATGGACCATGACCCATTACCGAAGTTTAGTACACTGCAACAGGCTCCAGGATGGAAAGTGTTAAGTATGGTGGGGAACGAAATGTTACCCTTGTGAGGGCCCCCCAGTAGTACCCCATTTCCCTAGGCGATGACAACACAGGACTAGGGCACAGAAGTTGGCCACCAAGGTGAAACAAGGCAACAAAAATAACTTCTTGAGCCAGTGATCCACTATCCAACTTCATCCAATGATCCTCATCCACATGCCTAGTAAATTAAGCACAACACTTCGCATGAAAGAAGGATTAACATACCTCATGGTGACGCTGGCTTACCATCTCCCATACACTGAGCTGACTCGATGTGATGAACTTGCTTGGTTTGTAGTAGAAAGGAAATCTGAGGGGAGTTGTTGGGATGCTATCTGTGGACATGTTGATCATCATCATGGTCGGGATCATTGACTCCATTGCGAGCCATGAGACATGATCTCCTCTAGTTACCCCTAGGCATGGGGGAGTAACATAGGAAAAAGTTCAATGGTTTGGCTTCCAAGGGAAACGAAATTCGGCCAAGGGTCTGGTGGCCAAAGGTCGGGATCAAACTTTGCTCTGATACCAAATGAAATGAACCAATCTGGTTCAGATCACACACATCCAAAATATTTGGAACGGTATAAAGAAATCCATGTGGATAAATAATATATTGAATAAAATGTATGAGAATATGAATATGATATATGCTCATGTTTACAAATGAGGACCATATATATACCCACGCAGGAGTGACCTTTCATTTTAAGATGTGTCTCTTCATTATGTAACAATTATTTATTGTTATTATTTATTTATATTTATATTTTATATATTTATGCCTATTATGTACATGCATTGAAAATGTAAAGGCATTATTTGATGAGAAAGAAATTTGAATTGGGGACAAACCAGAGTGGTCTGAAATATTTGTTTGAACAAACTAACTTTAAATGCTAGACAAACAAGATGGTTGGAATTTTTTAATGAGTATGTCTTTGACATCAAACATATTAAAGAAAAAAAATCGAGTTGTTGATGCACTCAGCAGAAGGGTACATATCATGCATGCTACAACCATTAGAATGCATAGCTTAGACTTAAAAGGCAAAATTTTAGAGGCTATTGGTACAAACTAGCTTTATTTATAGGTAAAAGAAGGCTTACAGCAGGAGGATTATTACAGAAGGAGGTATAAGTTAGGAGAAGATGGAATATTGATGCATAAAAATAGAGTGTATGTTCCTAACTCCCAGGAATTAAGGAAGCTCATGTTAAAAGAAATGCATATTGTTCCATATGTTCGACATCTTGGTTACCAGAAAACAATTACAGCAATAAAAAGCCAATACTTTTGGCCAAGAATGAAAATGGAGGTGGTTGATTACATAGCCAGGTGCATGGAATGTCAAAGAGTGAAGCCTGAGCATAGGCACCCAGCAAGCTTTGCTATAGCCATTGCCAATTCCAAAGTGGAAATGGGAAGTGCTAACCATTGATTTTATTACTAAGTTTCCCACAACAGCAAGGCAACACAATTCAATAATGGTAGTGATGGACAAGCTCGCAAAGGTTGCACATTTATTCTAGTCAAGATGACTCATAAGGCAATCCACATTGTAGAGATATACATGAAGGAAATTGCTAGGTTGCATGGAGTACTTAAGACAATTGTTTCAAACAAAGATTCGAAGTTTACTTCAAACTTTTGGAGAGGATTGTTTAAGGGATTTGGAACAAATGTGAATTTTAGCACAGTGTATCATCCACAAGACAGATAGGCAAACAAAGAGAGTCGGCCAAGTGATTGAAGACATGTTAAGGATGTACGTGATGGATAAGCCATCCAAGTGGAGGATTATTTGCATCTGGATGATTTTTCCTATAACCATGGGTATCAAGCATCATTGAAAATAAACCCATTTGAAGCTTGATATGGCATAAAAAGCAATACTCCAATGAGTTTGGGACAGCCCAATAGATAGAGTAATACTTGGGCCAGAATTGCTCAAGGAAATGGAGGAGCAAATGATTAAAATTAAGCAAAATTTGAAAGCAACACAAGATGGGCAGAAGAGTTACAAACAGAGAATTTAAAGTGGGAGAGTATGTATTTTTGAAAATGAAGCCTAAGAAAAACTCATTGAAGTTGGACAGTTGTACTAAACTGGAAACCAGATTTTTTGGCCCATTTGAGATATTGGAGAACACGGGACTAGTTGCATACATAATCATTTCCTACTTCCATGAATGTGCATAATGTATTTCATGTATCTCTTTTGAAAAAGTATGTGCATGATCCTAACCATGTCGTTGAGTGAACTTTGATTCAGGTGGAGTCAGAAGGAGACTTCCTGGTATAGCCAGTGTGTATATTGGACAAGACAGTCATGGTGCTTAGGAACAAAGCCATAAGGCAGGTAAAATTCCAGTGGACATGATATAGCCATGAAGAAGCGACATGGCAGCTGGAAGTTGCAACGCGAGAGGCATACCCACAATTATTTTTTATTTTTTTATGAAAATTTTGCTTACATGTACACCTGCATGGTGTTGTGCACGGAGGATAGTGCCAAAATGAGGGGGAGGGGAATGTAATGCCCCAGTTTTGATCCCCAGATTAATAATATATATTTGTACTTGACGAAAGGCCGAAGAGCTTAGCAATGTAATAGCTTTTGAATATTAATAATAAAAATACATCACTGACTACAAACGGAAAGGATAGAGTGATAGGGGGCTATGATTCCACAAGAGAGGGGGGGCTAAATGGACTAGACCAAATTATTATATTTTATTAAACCCATCTTTGAATTAGTTGGGAAAAGGAGTTACCATGAACTTCTTGGGGAAGCCACATGGCACATTGTGAGCATTCATATATTAACCATATTTTGATGGTAGAATGCAAATTTTCTCTCATTCTTTCTTTCTTATTCTTTCTAGTTCTTGGTTCCTGGAAACAACAGAAGGTTTATGTGGTTGAGAGCCATTACTAGTTCGATGTCTGAGAAAATTGGGTATTTTCCAGCAATGTAGGGATGCCTAAGTACATGAAAGCATTGGCATTTGGGAAAAATTGTCCACAACTTAGAATCTTTGGAGCTCCCAGCATTGAGATTTCTTGATCAGTCTATCCTAGAGCCCTCGAAAAAAGTGGAATGGCATGAGGGATTGTATTGCAAAGAAGGGGATTTCTTTGTTTCAGTTGTGCGAGCTGAAGGGGAAAAAGAGATGGTAAGTTGGGATTGTTGTATGATTTAGCAAACTATAACAACGTGAAAACTTGATTGTCTATGTGAGATTAGAGTAGACCTAGGAACTTGTCCTTATGGATTCATAGCCTTAGCTCGGGGGTGACATGTTGCTAAGAGATTTGAAGCAGTAGTGTCTAGTTGGGTTGACATCCAATGTTTGCAACCGGTCTGTGTAATTATATTTTAAAGATAAGTTTAGGTCCTATGTTTCTCTGTATTTTATGTTTCCATTGTGCTTATATTGGGTTATCTATCTTTCTAATGTTGTGCATGTTAATGAGCAATTACATTTGCATGTATTAGTGTTTCTTGATAATTGCATGAGTTTTTGTTTGTCATGCATGCTTCTTGATTTATTAAAGAATGGTATCAGAAGTGCAAAATCAATTCAAGATTGTGGATTCTTAAGGTACCCGGGCATGGGATTTGGGTACGTTATAGTTTGGTATCAGAGTTCAGACTGGGCATCTAGGTCTGTTACAAGACATGACCTAACCAAGGGACATGACCCATTAATCATCATGACTAGTCAATGTGTATAAGTATAAGCAATTACATCTGAAATACATAATAATCTCACTGACCACAATCCATGTGTAAAACTTAGTATAAATCATAATAGAATTCAGAAATAAATTAAATAGTGACACAATTTGATCCAACGGTGAGTAATGAAACTAGATATTACACTGTAATCAATTCGTTTCAAATATGTGTATGTGCCACTCAAATATATTACAAAATGAGCTAGATCACTAAATGAGGAAAGACTAAAGACGGTTGAGTCACATAACTAAGCTTAAAGGAAGATACTCACAATAACACCATACGATATTATCATTGAATAACTAGTGCATTTATTGCAATGGATTTTACCTCCTTATATATCATTGCTCAATAAGCAAATCAGTTCCACTTATGAATGTGGCATAAACCGCTTTACACAAAAAGTGAACACTAACATATCCTAAAGTCATAAAGTGAATTTATTACACACATAAGCCTTACATCCTAACACCCCCTCCTAAGGCCTACAGTATTGAAAGAAAAACATACTAACTGAAGGAAATAACATAGTGACTGAACACAAAAAAAGCATCATAACCAAACATTCTTCAGAAGCTTCTTCTTTGAAAACAATTATTGGACCAGTGATAGCTCCATCAAGATGCCTTGTAAACCTAGTAAAGGTGTAGCTCTCGAGCTGAATTCCCAAGTTCCAGGAGTCCACCTCCCCAAACTCTTGAATTACAAATCTTATGAATTATTGGATAGCCATCCATGTTGAGCTACATCTATAGTGCTCCATCAATTTTTCAATGACCCTCATACGAGTATAATTCCCAAGATTCACAAACTCTTGAACTACTTGGGAAACCATCCATGTTGAGCTATATCTACACTAAATTCCTTCCTCTCTTCAAAGTGTGGGCTTCTTAAAATGAATAAAATGCCCTTTCTTCAATAAGATCATCACCATTGTCAGCATCTAGTGGATCTTCAATAATGACTACATTCGCTACATGTGGTTAGTCTTTGGCTTTTCCCTTGAGAATGTCATTGGCTCGAAATCTACAGTTCCACACTATGTGACCCATAATAGCATTCCACCTCCCCCGTGTCTTTAGTTGATCTTCTATTATTGTTTCTTCAAGATAATTCCATCTCAAGTTGAGAATCGCCTTTGGTCTCTCCTACAATGGTTCTCTTTTCTTCAACTAAGAGAGCTGAAATCATGTCTTCTAGAGTTTAAGAAGATAAGCTAGTGATCCATCGATTTGTTTTTATCGGAAACAATCCCTAGGTATTCACACTCACATAGACTCTGTGGCTCTTAGATTGTTGAAGTCACAAGTGTGGAAGCCTTGTCTTTCAAAGGCCCAAGACTCTTGATCAAGGTAAACTTTAAGGATCGAAATTTATCTTAAAGTGTAGAAACCTTGGCGAATCTTACAAGTTACTAGACCTTGATATGCAAATTGTAAAATGTTTGACGATATTTTTGTACAAATATTGAAATTTCTAAGGATTTTATACAGTTTCTCTACAATTTTGGTGATTTTTAAGGTAAAATAATTGTATCCTATAGAATTTGGATGAATCATTCTTAGGAAAAATGGAAATTAGCAAATCTTTTTTGGGGAAAAAGCATGAAAAATTAGCCCATGGGAGAAATTTAGCCCCTAAAATTTTCCCTCCTCTTGATACAGCTTCAGACTCCTAGACTCTTCCCTGCATTGATACCATATTACAAAATGAGCTAGATCACTAAATGAGGAAAGCCTAGATAGGGTTGAGTCATATAAATAAACTCAAAGGAAAATACTCACAATAACACCATATGATATTATCAATGAATAACTGATGCATTTATTATAATGGATTTTACCTCCTTATATATCATTGTTCACTAAGCAAATCATTTCCACTTATGAATGTGGGATAGACCGTTTTACAGAAAAAGTGAACAATAACAGATTCTAAAATCATAAAGTGAATTTATAACACACATGTAAGCCTCATCCTAACAAAATACCACCTTAAAATTACTGGAAGGGATTTCCACTAGCCACCTTCTAGTATACCCCAACAAAAGTCAAAGGTATCAGCATTCTATGTCCATAATTGTACCAACTATTCTACCAAAAAATTGCCTCTAAACTGACTGAAATTTCTGCTTAAACTAAGTATATCAATCTATCAATGTAATTGGAATCATTTAGAACACGACTCCTA